>JAULBM010340612.1:0-34926 GCA_032357055.1 Geukensia granosissima
TTGTCTTTTTTTTTTTTTTTTTTTTTTTTTTTTTTTTTTTTTTTTTTTTTTTTTTTTTTGTATCAAAATGGGCACTCTGCTCAGTAATATACATCAAACTTATTCAGTCAATAGTTTGCCACATTTTTGTCTACATGCTTTGGCTTTTACATGATCTTGTGTTTGTTTAGCTTTTAAAACTTTTTTCCTAAATACAGCCTTTTGTTTTGACTGAAGTCCCAGCCTAGAGCATCAGGTATGATATCACTTGTTTTTGGATGTTAAATTAGCAGTCAGAAACAACGAGAACGCTTTTGAGGTCGATTCATCAAGTTGTCTCTTGTTGTATTGTTATTGTCAGTGTCACACTGGTCTTTTTATAAAATCTAGTCTGATACTTTTGGTTTTTCAGTTTTGTTTTCATGCTGTTTTGTCACACCACTGCCCAATTTGAGAGGGGTGGTTGATAGTGTATATGTGCCTGTCAAAAGGTATACTAATGTTATACTGAGGATGTCGTTGTTTTTGTGTTTAATTTATTCTTAAAAAAGAAGATTACCTTTGTCGAATTGTCTAAGTTGTATACTTATTTGTCCGATTACTGTTACATTTTAATATTATAAAAAGGATTCGAAGAAACCAAAGAGGCAGACAGAAATCGTAAAATCAGAAGAAAGACAAAACCGTGGCCAACAAAAAAGAAACGAAAGACAAACACTACAGTAGAAAATAAAGCTAGAGTAACACACATTTTATTTTTGTGGCCTTTTGTCCATTATTAAAGGTCTCAAATCAACCTGTTGATGTTTGTAATTTACAAGTTTTGGATGGCTGTATCATACACAATCATACCAGACACCTTCTTTCATATCCTGTCTGTATCAAAAATAGGATACATAAAATATAAAATAAAAATAGGTTTTTTGGGGCTTCCATATCTTTTGATATCAGCATTGTCATGAATTCATTCCACAAAATTGTAAACATTTTGACAATTTTATGTCGCAAAAATGTATATACTTAACTAAGTAAACAGCATTCATTAGAAATTAACAAATATTCTATGTTACCCGTAAAATTGACCAAATTGTCATTTCTAACACGAACGTAGGCGAAAATTATATTTGATAAACAACTTTTACATGTCTTATATGATTCAAAATCAAAGACTGATTTTAATTTTATGCCATGACACCTTAAAGTGTAAAAATTTGCTTTCTTTGCATGTTATATATCTCGATTTTATTTTTTGCATGAATTCATATCACAAACCTGTTTAATATTTAATAATTTCGATATATCGACAATAAATACGATTGACTGATTAATTAATTCCTGCAAAACGCCCAGCGGGCAATATTTCAGCCATTTTCAGGAAGATGAAGACATTGAGTTGGGGACTGGTAAGCGAGGGACGTGTAGGCTGACATTGGACAAATTACGGTTTGGGTATGGCTGGGAAATTAAACTTTTTTAACTGGCCGCCTACTGACCACTCAAAATGAGCTGTTACAAGGGGTCTTAAACGTGCTTCTCACGTTACGTTTTCTAAAAACGTAGCGTCTTTGACGTCTCCCTCCAACTTGTGAATTTATACACCCCAACAACAAAGGACACGCCTTTAGAGAGCTAGGGACTCCATTATGGAGATGGAGAAAGCTAGAGCTTATTATTTTATCCGTCACAGAATTGGCAAAGGGGATCAGGTATTTATGCATCAAGCTGGAATAAACGGGCGTCCCTTTAACAGGAGTTCAACCTTCAGGTAAACAACCAAACAACCTATTTCTAAACACCGACTATCCTAGGGGAGACAAGAAAATAATAATGCTGGCGATAATGATTCAAATAAATAAATAGTAATATTATACTTTTTATTTGCTTCTGTGGGCCTTCCATAAAATTATTCAAAAGTACATTAGACATATAGGAGATGTTGTATGATTGTTTGTGACAGAGTTTAGCCAGCAAAATGTATTGAAAAAATAAAGCTTTATATAGTTATATTATGTTTTTATTTGCTTCTGTTGGTCTTTCATATGTTCTATCTTAACTTTTTGCATGAGTTCTTACCATAAACTTTTAAAGTTTTCGACAATAATAAGTCCAGCAGGAAAAAAGCTTAAAATTATTGACTAAAATTATTCAAAAGTACATTAGACATATAGGAGATGTTGTATGATTGTCTATGAGAGAGTTTAGACATCAAAATTTATTACAAAAATAATTCAGCAATGTTTTAGTCAGAAGACACTAAACTTAAGCTGGAGTAACATGAACTTTTTGACCCCACAGTGAGTTTAAATGGTACGGAAGGGTGATCAACTCCTGTTCAATTTGAATGTTGAATCCATAGTGTTATTCGATAGTTTAACTGTTTAAACCTGTGATTAGTCACAATCGGTGTTAGTAACAACCGTTGTTAGTCACAACCGGTAGTTGTTAGTCAAATAGGTGTTAGTCACAACAGGTAGTGCTTAGTCAGATTTGGCATTAGGTACAACAGGTAGTGGTAAGTCACCACCGGTGCTTGTAAGTCACATTCCGGTATGTTTCACCACCGGTAATGGTAAGTCTTATTCGGTGTTTGTCACAACCGGTAATGGTACATTTGTGTAAGTCACAATCGGTGTTAGTCACAACCGGTATTGTTAAGTCACAATATGTTTTAGTCACAACTGGCAGTAGTAAGTCAAAATGAAAGTTAGTCACAACGGGTAGTGGTAAGTCACATTCGGTGTTAGTCAAAACGAGTAGTGGTAAGTCAAATTGGTGTTAGTCACAACCAGTAAAGTACCAACTCCAAAAGGTTAAAGAAACTTTATTGATTTTACCTTTTTTTCTTCGCACGAATTCTTAATTAAAGTTTTGTTAACATTTTAGTATTTGTTTTTATACTTTAGGTAGCAAGAGTTAAAAAAAATTTTCATCGTCCGAAATTGGCCGATGAGCATTTAAATGTAACAAGCAAGAATAAAATCGCCGCCTGTCAAAAAGGATAGGTAATGTCCAATGGAGGCTGGCAAGTAAAGCAACTTTAAAACTTTGCATTCATTTTTTGCCGGTCCGGTACTGTTTACGGTTAGCTAAGTAGTTCTGTTGACTTTACTTCTTCTAATTTTCTGATCCTCATTTACTTTAAACAACAAAGTTTGGCTAATATTGAATCAGGGGTTTTAGAGGAGTTGATCAAAATGTAAAATTCCCAGATGGTCCAATGTTAAATTATGCCGAGCCATGGTGGCCATGTTAGATGGCGCCTGGCAAAACCGAACACAATTTTTTAAAGAAGACCATCAAAAGACAGTTCCACTAAAGTTTGGTTATTATTGACTCAGGGGTTTCAGAGGAATTGGCAAAAATGTAAAATTCCCATAGGGTCCAATGTTAAATAAGCCGAACCATATCGACCTTGTTAGATGGTGCCCGGCAAAACCGAACACATCTTTCAAATTGGATCATCTAAGGAATATTCCACCAAAGTTTGGTTTATCTTAGTCACATGACAGGTATTAAGAGCATAATCTTACATAGTACAAAGACACAGGTAGTCGCTACAGATTTGCTTATATTACAATTTGCATATTGCCTGTTTTATTAATAAGTGTCGCCTTGAAAGGGAGGAAAACCAAATGAGAAATTGACTTTCATTTATCGAAGTTGACAGTATTTACAATGCATTCATATCATGTTTTATAGATTTTTGAAATATTTGTTTTTGACAGAGGAGCAAAATGTGGAGACGTCATTTGACTGTACCGGTCTGCTTTTAAAAAGGACAAATATTTTATTTATTTTTTGAGTAGTTGGTAAAAAAATTGGTTTCTGAGCTTTGCCAGCTGATTTAAATTGTGTTATTTAGTATTCTATATATTATTATGATGCTATATTAGACCATGCACAAAATGATACAACTTTTAAGAATATAGACCATTTTATATAATTTTATATAAAATTCCTGCACGATTCTGACTTCTGATATTGTAATGAATAAACGACTTCCCTGCAGTTCCTGCGCGATTCTGAATTCTGATATTGTTATGAATAATCGACAGTCATTCGACAATATTAATTGTCTTATTATCTGTTGATTGTGACGTGTAAACTTTCCGATTATCCCAGATACACTCCAGCTTCCTTGACACGTCGGTTTTTCCAGAGCATAGGTCTGTTTATCTAGACAGAGCTATGTCATTGAAACAGAAACCTTGAAGTCATCACTCCACACATTTATGGGTCGAACCACGAACTTGTCGGTCGATACGGATGAAGATGGATTTAAATATCCTGAAATGACCATTATCAGAATGAAAATGGTCAATGCGGTGGACCTGAGTTCACCCACAATCATTTGGTGGGGTCCACATCGTTCATAGTTGTATGTTTTTTTTATAATTTTATATATATTATGTGTGATATGAAAATGAAAAGATACAGGAGAAAATGTCAATGCGACCGTACTCCAACTACGATGAAAACAGAGAAAATTTACAAATCTAGAGGTCTCCACAAGTTCTTCATCAAGGTTACAGATAAACCTACGACTACAATTCCTGACTTGGGACAGGCACAAGACCAATGTGATAGGATTAAACTAGTTTAGTTGGGGTGCAGCCCTCACTGAAGAAGTGGTCAAAGAAAATAATATAAGAAACAGACGAACAAAAAAAACAGAAATTCACCCAATCCGACAAAAGAAAATATACACAGATAAAAAATTTTAGGTGATAACAGAGTTATCTTTTCCTGACAATTTACGACATAACAATAAAACAAAAGAAAAATATTAAGACAAACACAGATCGCAATCAAATATATGCAGGGATATTTTAAATCAGATAGAAGTTTAATTTGCAAAAATCTTTTTGAAGACGATAGTTTGACAAACCAATGACTGCAACTGTAAATTTTGGACAAGCACATGGGACATGTGGTGGGATTAAACTACTTAAGTGATCCTAATCTCCTCCTAGGTTTCGCCTTGTTCATGTTCTGGGAATAGTATTTTCTCACATCCGGGACAATGGTATCCATGGTATTAACGGATCGAGGAAAAGAATCAAAGACCACCGAAATAATGAGACGGAAAATCTCAGACAAACGAGGGTAAGATTTTATATCGTTCTCTGAAACGTTCTCTGAAGTCTGTCGACTTGAGCCCCTTTTGTGTGACCCTTTGGTTATGTTTCGCTTAATCTCATTGATCTTTCAAACAAATTCCATTCCACTGTTACTTTTACAATTCTAATCAATATATATATTTTTTTTATTTTGGCAGTTTCACTTAGTGACAACGTTCATAACTGTCAAGTTAGATATGGATATACATGTAGCAAAATGTCCGTTACAAGTTGTCTCAATGTGTCTTCATGCACAGATCTACATGTAACCGAAGCCAGCGGGTTCATCTAACCGAATTTCCAAAAAAAATCAAAATAATCTTGAAAAACGAAAAAATATACTTTTCTGCATATATTTTACTGTATAATTCTACCACTTCACCATCATTCTCTCTTCCCTGTTTGAAAGCGGAAAAGCAAAAGTTAAAGGACACTAGAATAATATTTTCTCGCCATAATTATATCCTTTTTGTTTCTAAAACCCCTAAATCCGCCATCGTTCCCTGTTTAATAATACGGTATCCTTCCTTCTTTAATAGGAGGTATGGCACGATTGTCAACGTGAGAGATAAATTACAATTTAACAGAAACATTTTACATGGCATACCATTCAACATAAAGAGACCATAGTCAGGTTTTAAAGAAAGGACAAAGAACTTTTAAAACGTAATACAATAAAACAGAAACAAATCCGCGGGTAAACAAATTTGCCACCCTTAATCACCTCTTTAACCTGGGACTTGAGTGTGACAATAAAACAAAAAACAATCCTTGTTTTTGAATTGTCTATGGATGTCAATACAGAATACAATTTTAAATAAGAAAAACAAGAGATATGATAATACAGTTTATCTTTTATGCTGCTATGTTCTAATTTGTTTGGTGACATTTTTGTCTTGAGTGACAAATCAAAACGAATTGTAAAATATAAACAACTTTATTCACATATCTTCATTTCCCTTCCACGCTAAATTGTCTTAAATGGTATTAAAAATAAAAAAGTTACCTCCCTTCTTGCACTAAACGTGAAATAGCAAAAATGTTATTTAATTCATGTTATATGTGTCCCTGCTTTAGCAGGACTATTATATCAACAGATATGCTTAGTACATATTCATAACAAAGCGTCAAATAACAGAGAATGTCTTTTCGTTTAGTCAAATTTTCACGAAGTGAAACGAAATTAATAAATATTTAACAAAATAATACTAAAAAATAACCGACTGAAGTTCAAATCACAATTTTCATCTTAAGTACCATGGATCAGTTTTTGAAACGTATGTTTTGGATGTACGATCATGAAATTCAGAAGCGCCCTCTGCTCGTCTATTCGAAACAATTGGTGTGTCAAAAAGGTGGAATTCAGTAGAGGGATCGTACTGTTTTTGTCTTCTTAGTATTGGTCCGGAATATTTTGCTGGTCTAATGAATTCTGATTGATATTTTGGTGCTTCAGCTATAAATTCGCTTAGTTTTGGTGCTTGTCCCTTTATGATTTTTGAAGAGATAAATTCGGGAAATGGCTCATTTGTTTGGCCTGTAGATCGTTGTTTTCCGAAACCTGGTTCTTCTCTTACAAATTGTTGTGGTCTTTTGCGTTCCACTGCAAACAATTGTTCGTGCTGAATGTCTCGGACATTGCTCCCAGCTGTTTCAAAGGGAAGGGCAGATGTAGGAGTTGGCGCAAAAAAATTATCTTGACCCAATAAACCAAAAGTATTTGTTTCTTGACCACTTAGGCCAAATAAATTTGGCTCGGCTGTGGGATTATCAGTCAACGCATTTAGACTCTGAAGACCTGTTCTTTCATATGCAGGTCCAGGTTGAATAAATTCCTGTAGTTTGGGTCGACGTCTTCTCGATGATCTTCCGGCTGTTACGATAACGTCCTTTGCCTTTACCTTGTCTGCTTTTATTCTATCAGCTTTCAGCCTGTTTGCGCTCAACTGATCAGTTTGAATATGCTTAGCTTCTAATTCCTTTGCTTTCAAAAGTCCATTTGGGTCGTCTCTGCCAGCTTCACTTAAAATAGGTTCTTCTACTAATGCTGGAGATGGCGCTGGAGTGGTTATTGGGGGCAAAACCGGAGCACTTTCTCGAGCACTTTCACGAGCGGAAGGTCTTCGTCGTCGGCTTCGGCGGCCTTCAGATGGATCGAGGATGTTATCGAGTGGTGGTCTAACTAATGGATCACTGGATGACGGACCCCTAGATGTTCTGCCTCTAGAATCACGACTTTCTGGTGCTGGGGTCTCGTTAGGAATTTGCTTTCTTCGACGCCGTCTTCTCCGTCTTTGCGATCCATCAGCCGCAGCGGGATCGCCAGATGGTTCACCAACATTTCTTTTCCTTATGACATGACGATTGGCATACGGATAAAAGTCCTTTAGAAAACCAATTTCAATTAATGTATTTTCATTCGGTGTAATTCTATTTGTCAAAGTCTCTCCCACTGAGTATTCCGCAATTTGGTTTATACTCTTTGGTACTGAAAAATTAAAAACGAAACTTCAAAAATTACCAATGGCAAAACATCAAGAGTTTTTTTAACTCGAATTTGTAGAAAAGAAAGTGTGTGTTTAAAATAGTATGTTCTTGTCGAGTAATATGTCCACTGAAACACATGCCATCATTTGTCTTTCTTTGTTTATGAAAATTTAGAATAAATGTTAGAGAAAATTCACTTCAACCAAAACAACAGAGGGGATTTACGAATTCAGGTACGAATAGGTATCTATTAGAACTTTAACAAGGGTGGAATACCATTCCACTATAAATCCCCCTAAATAAAAAACTTTATACGTGTACCCGTGTATGATTTGTACGCTCTTATATATTTTCGGGTACAGGAATGTATGTTGGAAAGATACAATTTACATCTTTCCAAAAATGCAGCCTGTAAACGTCTTTGATTGTTATTTTTTTATTTGGCGTATAGACCCCTTTGATAATTTATTCAGACATGCCCAGTTGTATACGTTGGGTGGAAACTGATTAACTTTCCCATAAAATTGACGTCAAAGAACAATTAAATGTGACGTCACCAGCATTGTGTCGTCAAGATTACCCACCCGGAAGTTACAAATAAGCAAGTGCCAATAATAGGAACGCAGTTATGTTAAAGGGGTCTATTGATGTTCATTACGTTATGAACAATATACTTTATTCGATACGTTATTGTTATTTGAAATTTATTAATTTTGACTGGTATTTTTATTTTTGGCCCTAGCGTGTCTGAAGGTTATTCCAGAAAAAAATATTACACGCAGTTAAGTTAAGCTTTTGAATATTTGTTAGAAACGTATTTAAGATGTTTATAGTGTCTTTCTGGCATCGTAAAAAAATACTACTCCTACCATAATATTAGCACAAAGTTGACAGGTAACAAAAAGACAATCCTCCTAACTTGGGACAGGCACATGAGTGACGTGAAACTAGTAAAGTAGGTACCCAAACCCCCCCCCCAACAATTGATACATTAGTAAGTAGTAATGGCATTTTTTGGTCAATTTCTTTTTTTAATGCTGAAAATTATTTTGATCTTACATGTGCTTCTATTGGTGTTAATTTTCCATGATATTTAATAAGATCTGTATTAATACCGAAGGTATTTTGGAAGATTTTAAAAGACATAAAACTACTTTTCAGTCGGTAAAAATACAAAATTTACCAATGTTGAATACATTTGGAGAATTTGTTTTAGCTAAGTTATATGTACATGTACATTTCAAGGAGTAATTTCTCATCAGAAGTATTTTAACCAAAACAAATCATTTAAAGTCAACACCCATTTCAGCTTATAAAGTATCTTTGAATATCCCGATATTCATTCTCATTATTCAAGAAACTGTGGTTTTATTTATATTTTTATTTATTTTTATTTATATGAAATCTTTAAATGTTTGAACTGCTTTTGAGTAATCTATAAATCCAAGTTAATTTATAACCTTTTATGTAATTTAACCATTTTAAGACCCCCATCACAATAATTTTCTGTATTCAATAATACCGATTCTTTGAAATGTACACTAAACGAAATTTGCCACGACTTAAGTCAAAATATATCGAAAGTTCAGCCATGAAAAATGTCATGTTATACATCGTTGGAATTCTAATTCGGTAAAAATTTTATTTTCCTTCACACACAAAAATTCCCTTTACCCTCTATGTTAAATTTTGGACATGAAAAAAAATCTGTCTCAAAATGGCATGTTTACATGGACAAATATTCCGCTTGAATATAGTTCTACTATATTTTTTAAATTTTATCTTTCATCTGTAATAAAACCCCCCAAAATAAAAACTTTATTGTTTTGTAACTTAAGACCATTGGTTGATTGCAACCACAATATGAAGCAAATTAACAAAGTCAAAAAAAATAAACTTTAGACCCTATGGGGAAATTTTTTATTTCAAGTTAAAATGAGTTTTTAATTACAACTTTAGCTGTAGCAAAAAATAAGAATTCTAACGATACATTATTTGATATTTTCACTGTGACTCTTTTTGATACAGCTTCATTTTTGTTGTGGCAAATATCGTTTGGTGTACTATAGTATATCTACTTATTGTATGCGAGATGATATATTCACTGTCATCAATAGTAATTCTCCTGATTTCCTTTTTTTTTTTGCTAAATAGAATTCATTAAACGTCAGCACAGAGACAATAAGTCACTTTGTAAAAACCCTCTTTGTATATCCAAACGTACTAATGAAAAGTTTTGCGTGAAAATTGCAGTTATTGTTATTATTATAATTTTTTTTAATAAGTGTAACATTGAATTTCAAAATGAAACATTTTAGTATTATAAGAATAGGAAATGTGGCATGATTGTCCTTGAAACAGCCATCCACCAAATGAAAGTCGAATTTAAACTTCTAAAGGTCCAAATACGGACTTCAATAATGAACCAACGTCTGTAAAAGACCCCGAAGTGCAAATTGTGAAATTATTACAAAAAAAACGACAATCGACCTTATCTATTGACAAAATGATGAACAAATTACAATAAATGACTAATTAAACAAAGACAACCACTGGATTACAGGTTCCTGGATTGGGACAGACACAAAAGTATGTGGCTGGGCTAAACCGGTTGGTGAACACTCAATGATTTTAGGACTTTCTCAATGAAATTCCGAGAAACTGTATCAAAAGCACTTCTGATCTATTTGAGTTTTTATTTGTCAACCTTATTTAATAAGTACAGATCAAAGCATTGCGAGTGCAAGCAGTTCTTGTAATTGAAACTTATCAAACTCTAAATTAAGGACTACAGCTTTAAAATTCATCGGAAAAACACCGATTGTTAGTGGTTCATATTTTGTAATGAATTTTAACTGTTTTAACCTCAATATATTTTGTTATTGAATGGTGTTTGGAAGGAAAGTTTAAGGGCCGAAATAATGCTCATGGATTCTATGGTAACATTTCAATATTCTTAGCATATGATTTCAAAACCGATCCGCTTAAACCCATTGATCCTTTAAGGATATCTGCTACTCTGTTTGGAAATAAAAATGTTTTCGTATAACTGTATAATAATAGCTTTTAAGAATATTAATGTTGCAACAAAATAAGTATAAAAAAGCATGGGTCAGTGTGCTTGTTTTTGAGATATAAGCATTTAAATTTTGGCGGGAAAAGGTGTTTGTCTTGAATTTTCTCTTGGTTTTGTCTTAGTACGTTTTGTTAATTAAAACCCAAGAAGAAACGACAAGAATTTCGTAAAAACTTCTCCAATGCCACTTTTAAGTGTGTTTATTGAAATTGGGAACAGAAAAGTGGGGGCTAATGGGCTTAAAATATTAATGCTATTAATTCTTAGAAATGTATAAAACCTGAGGCGTTCGAAAATCTGACCAAAATGGCTGAACTTGAGCAGCAAACATCCTTAAAAATACTTATTCACAAACGGTACAAATTGACTTTGGTTGGTCTTTGTTTTTCACCTTTTTTAAATTTTATGTGTAGCTTTGAGCCACGATTAGCTAATTAACGAAAACGTCCCACGGATTAGCACTGTTGTCAAAGGTCAACGATTTCCCTCTGTTTCTTACAGAGATGAGGTATGGTCCCCTTGATATTTCTTTATTTTTCATATGGAATGTTTTCTTTGTTCAGTTAAAAATCATTTCTACAAATGCCAATAAGATTTTTGGACGCAATGCTTCGGAAATTGTAGTCCGACAAAAAAAGTGTTAAGAATGTTCTGTAAATGGAGTTCTGGCTGCCTTTATCCTGTTCAAATAATTTTCCAGAGCGTTGATAAAAAAACTCATTTCACAACAGTGTTTGAAGAACGTGAAGATAATTTCTTATTGGCATCAATTGAAGTATTTATCATAATTTTATCACAGGTGCAATTATCAAGGCTAATTTTGTGCAATTGTTCTTCTAAAAGGGATTATACTTAATACATGATGTTGTTCTATGCGATAATTAATAAATGCAGAAAACTAAATCACGACCACGTTTATAAAGCAATTATGCACATGTCACATACGAGTAAGTCATCATGATGTAATTTTCTATGGGAAAAATGTTGACCTAAGAATACTTCTTCGATCTTCGATCTATTCTTGTTCCTTTGAAAAATATTTTATAACCGAAAGAATTCCCATTAATATTGGCATTTGTCCTTTGTTAACAATATCGTTTGCAGTATAACCTAATGCATGCAAATTCCAAACGGTAGATTCGAAGGTCACGAGTTAAAATTTGAAGTCGTGCTGTGGTATAAATTTTATGATAATTATATTCGTTAGAACAAAAATTAAAATACGCGTGCGTCGATGTGACATTTATTAAGAAGCGGTCCATATAAAAATCAGACAAGAATTTTTTCATGCATATCAAAAACCAACCCAAAAATAAACTTGTCTTCAATTTAGACACTGCTCAAGTATACATTACCAGTTTTTGTTTTTCCTTTCCGGCTTTGCACATTAAAGATATGAATTTGTCAAATGGTTCTTGCAAGAGTAGTCGTTCTTGAATTAGTTGAATACGAAGGGAAATAAATGTATGATTTTCCCATAAATACAAATCTTGACTAACAAACGACTTTTATGTTCACCTCGAAAATTCGTCTTTGTATTGCTGGTTTTTATCCATAACATATATCACTTCCCCAGTTGACAATGTTAAATTTTTTATGAAATGTTTCTTATTTTATCTAGGAACAAGAAATAGATGTACTAGCAAAATAAACTATTTGTGGGCTGCATATCTCGTACATATCAATTTATCTCGACGGGACATTCAGAATCAATGATACGATCAGGGCTGTTTTGACCTTTTATAAGAAACATAATTTAATAGAAATTCTCTCTTTTAAGTCCAGTTTAGAATACCCATGCGAGAGATCAAAAGTGCATAGTGCAAAGAGACAAGACAAATTTAAAACGCAAACAAAAGGAACAAAGGCTTAGAATCAATGAACTCCTTTACAAAACAAGCGTGGGATCAGGCGCTCATGAAGGGTAAGCGTCCCCTGTCTTAAATATTTTTTTCCTTTTAATATTTTAGGAGTTTTCCTCTATATAGAAATTTGGGGGTCTTAAAAGCATGCCAGTACTTGAGTTATATGCACTTATTTATTTTCGAATACTGTACTGTATGTTGGAGAGATGTAAACTGTATCCCTCCAACATACATCCAGTACGCGAAAATAAATAATAATAAAAATAATAATTTGTAAATTTTATATATTTTATATTTTAAATATATTTGACTTTTTAACTGTATCTTTTATTTGTTCATGCACGTTATAAGAAATTTAAAACGTATGAATGATCTTTCAATTTTTGGTTCCTATTGTGTCTGATGAAGGTAAATCAAGAAAAGCCCTTCAGACGCTGCTTAATTTGACTTTTTAATATTTTTGTTCACGTTTGTAAATTGTGAATTGTGTCTTTCTGGCAGATATTTCTTTTTTTTTTCTTTTAAAAATTAATGTTTATAATCGTACAACTTTATTTGTATTCAGGTTTTATACATATTTGTCAAATAATGCTATCTTTTTCTAGCCGCTTGAAATAATATGGAAACTGAAACAATGAAGACAATGTTTGATTTCTGATTGATGTATTGTGTTCTATGGAATGTATCATATATATGCAATTACAAGAATGAAGCAACAATTTTGATTTTGGTTGTGTCTTTAATATTGATTTTATAGTTTAATATTGTGAAAGAGTTGACCCCTAAATTCTATATGAAGTGGCCTTTGAAATATTGTCAATTAATATTTATTCCAAATATATTTAAACTGGCAAATGACAAATTTGGATCATCTCTTTCTTGTATATATCTACCATTTTTAAAGTATTTTTTTTTTATTGTCTAGCAAGAAAACTTTGGTTAAAGTTTATTTTTAGAAACACATAATTACGCATCTATCATGTTTTTAATCTTATGGTCTTTTCCAGGCTTTGTCATTATTCTTTACATCCTTAAAATAAGCAAATCTTAATTCCAAATATTAATGAAGTAATCGCATTATTGTTATATTTATTGTAATTAAGGTACTCTCTTGTCGGATTGGCTGACTTTCTGTTTGAAATTTATGGTTCGTCGGTTGCTGCTTTTGTTTTCTTTGATTTTTTCCTTTAACCACTCGTTGGGGAAGAGTTGGGTACCCACTAAACAAGTTTAACCCCATCACATTTCTCATGTTCCTGTCCCAAGTCAGGAATTGTGGTCATAGGTTTGTCTTTGTGTTTAATGTTTTTGTTACATGTACATTATTGATAATATTCAGGTAGAAGAGGTTTATTTTACGCATACACAAGTTTTTATTTGGGGCGATTTAGACCTTTTCACAAAGAGTGGTGTTCCATCCTTGTGTGAAGACCTCTAAATTTGTAAATTTCTCTGTTTTTTCTCTAGGTTAGATTGCAGTAACTCAGATTTTTACCCCACATCGTTTGATTTTCATATTGAAGCTTGAGAGATATAAGATAAAAAAAACTACCTAAATTGCCTATTTCTGTTATCCTTTCATTAATATTTAAATATTAACAACAGCCTTGTCAATAGAGGTGTTTCCTACATTAGGTCTATCCTATTGAGGTTTTTGATTTTTTTGTTGGGGGAGGATGGTAATGCTGTTGTTCATATCACCCAAAAGGCGACCGGGGCATTGAAATAGGCCGTGCGGTGTCCAAGACTGCAGGTAAAACCTCTGCTAAAGGGGCGTCCGTTGGTTGGGCGAGATGTATGATACTTAGCAATCCTGAGAGCAGTCGGGGTTAGGATAAGGTGCTAGGTTTTTCCGCCCGGAGGTACAATGTAGATTCCTCATAACGTGGGGTCAATCGGTTGGGCGAGATGTATATATAAAATACTCCTTTAAACGTACATATTGCATATAAAAATTTTCCACATTTATTCAAACATTGGTAAACTTGTATTTTTCTCATTTAACGTCATTCAGGGATGATGTAAAACTGTCGGTCCTATATTTGGGGAAATTTAACGTTCTCAGCACCTTACCAAACTCCTTTACATTTATTTGTTTTGAGGGTTTGGATCTCAACTCTCGACTATATATAATAATTAGGGCGTGCATTCGTTCGAGTGGGATATATACACTAGAACCCCATTCCGTTTATTATAGTTTAATATTGTGAAAGATTGGGCCAGGGAAAGAATAGTCACTCGGTATATCCGTTCTGTAGGCACTAGTAAATATCGGGTGTTCCTGGTTGTGGGTGATGTATAAATTCTCAATCCGTCCGAGGAGACGTTGAAGACCCCTTCTAACAGCTAATTTTGGATGGCAAGTAGTTGGCTTTATCATAAATCACTCCAACTTCAAAAAATAAGCAAAAATAAAATCCCAATAAAGCGTTTTAAAATTCCACATATTTCCTATATTTCCGAGGATTTGGGAGGTTTTATTTGGTAAAACTGTTGTTCATATCACCCCTAGGGCAGCCGGGCTATTAATACGTGGTCGTTCGGTTTCCAAGTTTGAAGGTCAAACCTCTGCTAAAGGGGCGTCCGTTGGTAAGGCGAGATGTTTATTCTCAATCATCCCGGGAGCAGTCGGGGTTAAGAAAACAGGTCCTCGGTTTCTCCGCCAGGGGGTATATTAACTCATAAAGTGGTGTCCTTCGGTTGGTTGGTATGTATACATGTATATAAATTACAACTTAAATTGTACATATAGCATTTTTCATTCAAACCTTGGTAAACTTGTATTTTTCTCAACCAACGTCATTCGGAGATGATGTAAAACTGTCGGTCTTGTATTTAGGGAAATAAAACTTCTCAGGACGTTAGATAACCCTTCACATTAACTTGTTTCGGGGTATAGATCTGCACTCGTGACTAGATGCAATAATAGAGGAGTGCGTTCTTTCGAGCGGGATATATACACACTCGAACTCCCCTTTAAATATGGAGCGAGGGAAAGTTTAGGCACTCAGTTTATCCGTCCTGTAGGCATTATTCCTCTACATTGGGTGTCCCTGGTTGTGTGAGATGTAAAAATTTGCAATCCGTGTGGGGAGGAGAGACGGTGAGGATGCCCTGTGTTTAGAAAGCACGTTGAAGACTTCTAACAGCTAATTTTGGATGGCGAGTAACGACTAGTTTCCGTCCCCTATCCAAACCTTTATTAATTAGTGACAGTCGAAAATACCAACCCTTACTGATGCAACTGCACAATTGCCGGCGGCACATTAAGCAGTAAACAATATATCAATAAATTGAAAATTATCAGAGCGATAACATATAAGGGAAACAAGTCTGTAAAATTATCTAGACGTTATAATAGTGTATCGTTTGTTATTGAACCCAATGCATTTTCGTGATAAACATTTTTATGATAAAAATATTATTGATATAACTCTTGAAATTACTTCAGTAAAATGTTTGTTAGAATTTTTTAACATTCATAGGGTTTCTTTTATTGTTGCAAGTAAATATATTTACAAAATATACAGCAAATGAAATAATTTTATTTATTTAAGTGATGGTGTTCGGTACCCCCTTAAGCTTCAGTTTTTCAAAGAATCAGGTGTTGGTAAATAAACGGAAACAATGAATACCCAGACATATTTTTGTATTGAATGAATGTTTTATGCTGGCAATGGAAGAAATTAATCATACGAAATGTACTGAAAATGTTTAACTCCTTAACAACCACTCGGTGTACTTCTTAAGAAAAATATTTCGAGGCATGGGAATATACAGTGTTTTATCTCTAATAAAGAGCATCTGCTACATCAAATATGAATGGAAGGTTAGCCAAGTTATTTTTAACTTTATCTGGAATTATCATTCTATTTGCGTTTTAAGAAGTGACATACACAGCACCTTTGCAATAAGATAAGAACAGTCATTGTGTGTATATCAACAGTGTTGAGCAATACAAAATGCCATAAAGAAATTTAGTCCAAAACAAAAACAGTTCTACTCATTTAAATTGTTGCAATGACATTGTATCAATTATCTTGCAATTGCACCTTTAGACTGCAAGATATTTGGTGAAAGTGTGAATTTACTCTCTATTGAAACATGACTACTTTTAGATAATAAATATGCATCAGTTCATTAACGAAATTTTTATGGTCTTTTGCAACTTACTACTTTACAAAATAAAAATCTTCTCCCTCCATGTTGAGTTATATTTCTCAAGTTGAGTAAGATATATATCATTGACGGTACATGTATTTATTTTGGACTACAACTTTGTACATAAAATGACAAATATTTACATGAATGTATATCAATCAAATAAGGAAATTTATTCGAAAGTAACAAACAAACTTCAAAAACAACATATTCTTCTTGGGTTATCAATAAAAATTATAAGTATTTTAAAAGAAATATTCCAGTATACTGTCCCTTTCTAGATCGAAATATAAATTTTCTATTATCAAAAACTGATAAATATTTGAACGAAACATTAAAATTAATGAATTTTAAACTATAATTAACTTACTTGCATAGATAAAACTCAGTTGAAGAGCAATGCAAACTAACACTTGCACCTTCATGATTATTATCCGGATACAATACGGAGAGTGTCTTGTTCCACGGTTGATGAACAGTCAATTGTCAAGTCATGTGTTGTTCTGAATAACATATAGCAAAAGAGATATAATTTATTAATATACATGTTAACATCATATCTTGAAAATTAATTATATGCACCAATGGTAATTAGCCACGCAAATAAAGTACAGAGAAAATTGAAATTAAAATGTAACCGGTAGTGACACCGATAATGAGATGATTATGTAGAGAAAATCATTGCGTTTGAAAACAATTGACAAATAATAAGCAATTGTTGTATTTGGTATTAAAGGACAATGGGTTGTCATGTTTTAACATTTCAAGTGACCATACATCCTCGAAACAAACAAGTACAATTGTCATTTGTCTTTTCAATGTGTAATGCCTACTGTTTTTGCCGTACTTTTTTTTAATTCTACATGAATTATATGTTCAGTACATTTTATTTCTTAACCAAACGTCAGGTAAAGAACACCTAGGGGAAAGGTCTTAACTCCAGAGTCCAAACCAAATTAAAATGAAACATTGCTACAAAAAGTACATTTAACGTATTATATAACATGGTTTTGTCCTAACTGTTACTCTGTTTGCCTATGTTAATGGATTCAAAAAAGTCCAAGCCTAAAATACCAACACAACTGGTTAACAAACAGTGAAGCCACAGATAAAACAAAATAAAGAAACTTTCGTCCTGATGTCAGTGACATAAAATGTGAGTTTTCTCAGTTTCCATCGCTACAACCAATTTGGATTTAAGAATTTGGTTGTAACCATGGGAGTTAAGGAGTTTTATTAATGTAAAATCACGACTAAGCATTGTGGTAAGTGCGTCTGGTATATTAGCAACCAAGCCTTGAAAATTCTGGGACACAATAATTTTATGTTCATGCTGACCCATAGAAATATATTTCGGTTTTAATGAAACGCTTTTAACTAAAACTATATGCACTTTAAATAAAGCTTTTAGCTAAAACTTTCATATATAGCTTTTAACTAAAACTATATACCCTTAAAAAAATTTGCGTAATTGGCTGTTTGATATCAGACTAGATTAGATAACGTTGTTACTTTTACACTATATTTTTAAACCAAGAATTAAGAAGTGTTTTTACATCAACTGAAGATGATAAAATTTCGTAGTGGTAATAATAAACAACATGTTCCAGAATCAAATGTGCTGAGGTGATAAAATGTGCATGACAATTAGATTAAGTCTGTATTTTAACGGAATCTTGTAAAAAATACACACGAATGTATACTGACATGAATAGATCGGCATGTTAGCTCGATTCTTAGCATATTTATCTCTTTGTCGTCCCTTTTCCTTAAAAAAATCCGAAGAGCATTAATTTTGCCGACCGATTCATTATAACAATTAATTAATGCTTATTTCAGTGGTTTGAAGAAATGCTGGAAAATAATGTTTTGCTTATGCTTGTGTCGACAGACCATAATCAATGGATGATAAATATATTATTCATATTTATATTTGCATTTAAACTAATTAATATTGTTAAAGGAGTTAATGATTGGAACAAAAACTATTTGAATAAGTTCGTACAGATAAATCATTTTGGTTGTATTAGATTGTGTGTTGCTCAATGAACTCTACAACACCACAATTACCCTACCCCTTATCGTATGTGTATATTAAATGTTTTGTATTTTCCTGTCTACCGAATCAAAATCATGACAGCATTAAAACTAAATTACGTCCTGGGGACATAATGTCATGTCAAACAACAGTCCATGTTACAGGTAGTATTTCTGTCAAAAATATGGTGGCTCCTGTCATAAGCAGAGCGAGTGATACACAATTATTATCAGAATTTTGTCTCGAGGCGTCAAGATCATTAGTATAACTAATATCAAGTATCAAAATACATGTATTGTAGTCAGGTTCGAAATGATTTCTGGTCGTGTCATTACGTTGTTTTATGTATTGGGGGGAACAGAAAACGAATTTTCATACATGTATAGTTTGTTAAACTGTCGTTCGCTTACATGTTATTGCATCAGATTCTGTTCTAATAATTCTTTCATAAAACGAAAATTATATTTCGTACGTATAATGACTGCGAACGAGATAGTTATGGATTAAAAATACAGCATATCTACACCGCAAAAATTGTAAAGGATCTCGTTTTTGATTAAAATATAGTAATATAAAAATAGGAGATGTGGCATGATTGTCCATGAGACAGCCACCCACCAAGTGACAGTAGAAATTTAACTTCTACAGTAAGCAAATTTAACGGGAAATGATAATTACTGCTGTCTAAACTGATTATTGTATATTGAGAAACACAAGCGGCATTTGTGAATTATTAAAGTTCAAAATTCGCATTATAGCCAATTAATACAAATGAATCTCGTATAAATAGTCATGCTTGACTAGTTTTAAGTATGCCGTATAATATGGGCTAAGTCGATAAATTTTAAGATGAAGAACACCATTGAAATAAAAAATAAATTACTCAAGCAGAAAATAAGAAAATTGACGACAAGTTCTTTCCGTCAAAATATAACAGCAAAAGAATTTCTATGAAAAAACTCGAGTGAGAAGGCTTCTGGCATTATAAATTATTGTCACATCAATTGTGCTTTGCTCCATAATATGCATATTATATGCTTTTTTGAATATCAACGAATCGATAATCAAATATTGCATTATCTTTGATAACATTTAAAAGGCTGTGAAAAGTATTGCACTTATTAGTTCTCCCTACCGCTGGATATTGGCTTCCTATTTCGATTTGTTTGGATATGAGTACTCCTTTTAATATGTTTGGATCTGGGACTCCATTTCTTTTAGTTCTAGTGTTACTGATCAGAGGTTGCTCCTTAAAATATAGTAATTCATTATATCTATTAAACTTTGGTAAATTTTATTATAGAGTCAAACAACAGGTAATCAGTGAACTTATTTCTAACAAATACCTCTAGCAACCACCTTTGCTCCTTCTTTTCATACTTTGCCGAAATTAAGTCTTTATCCGAGTTTTTAAAAATAAAAACAAATATATATTTCACTTGCCTTGTTTTACAATTTCTGTAAGTAAAAACTCGGCTTGTTATACGAAGCTTATATAGAAAAAATACACAGGTTTGCAGATAGAAAGAAAACCACCAGATTGAATTTTGTGATAAAAATGGTAAAGATAGAATGCTTCCAAAATAAGGTTGAATGTTGGGCCAATGTAATTGTTTATGCAGTTTAAAAAATACAAAATTACCAATGTTGAATAAATATATAGAATTTGGTATGTTTTATGTACATATCAAGAAGTAACTTCTCATCAGTAGCATTGAAAGTCCAAGATCCAAAACTGCAAAAAGGAGTTAAATCATAGTGCATTCTCGAATATCCTAAAGAGTTATCTCTCTTTTTAAGAGGTTTTATTTTTTTCAAAGAAAAAAATGAAATAAATCAAATCTGACTGAGTGTGATCACAACAAAAAACTAAATCTTTATGATAAATAAAGTTGCTATCTTATAAGTGTGGGTCTCTCTTTCTTATGTGTGCAAATTTAAAAAAGAAATTATACCAGAATATAATTTTTATACACATATTCAATGGTAATGAGCATTGAAACTATGCATGATCCCGCCCGACTGGTAATTTGGTGTGTAGGACATTCATTACTCTCATTCATAGCAAATTCCCTAACTATGCTCTCATGGCTTTAGAATTTTAACTATTTATCCACTAGATGTTCAGAGGAATTCATTCCTTAAAATGAGCATATAGCATATCAGAGTTCCACATACTAATACAGCATTGGCAATCGATACCACTTTGTTGCTGCCTCGAGGGTATTCACTACCCCAGTTGTCAGAATTGTCTAGCATGAAATTTTTAAACAAAATGTAATTAGTTTTAATTCCAAACCACTGAAAATAAGGAGAGGCTCCGAAACGTTTTGCATTACCTACCACTGGAATTAGCTTTTTCTTTCGATTTGTTTAGATTCCAGTACTTGTTTATCACGTATGAATCCAGACATCTTATTTTTTTAATGGCCTAGACACTATGCCTTTAATTGGGTATATTTGGATGTACCTCACAAAAGGATATCACATATTTTATGGAAACGTGGTAAATAAAGCTCGGAAATTTAAACAAAATCCACATTGTCTTAAAATTCTTCTAAATAAACATATCCGTAAACGATATCGTCAAAGCATTAATATAAAACCTTTAAACATGGTTTTTATTGGAACTAATATTTACTTTCTTTTTAATAACTAAACATTTTACGCTTGTTATAACATTTTCTACTTCCTTTCTATATATATTTATATTGGCATTAGTAAATCCATGTTTTCTTTGATTTTTAATTATATTTAAACACTAAATCCAATTGGACGTGTTTATAATGACACCTAGTGAAGGAAAACTTGATTTCCTGATCGGTTGCTTTTGGGGGTTTTTAACCAGCAGACAGCAACTGCGGGTACAGTTTTGAGGTCGATACTTTTGTTGTATCTTGTATTTAGTTTAAATTTTATTCGTTATTTGTTTTTAGTATCGATCTTAAGTGTTAAAGCCATTTTATCCGATTTTTAAAGTGTGTTTTATTGCTGTTTTGTCACACCAATGTCCCAGGCTAGGGGGAGGGTTGGGCACTCACCAACCGGTTCAACACCGCCATATACTTATGTGCCTGTCCCAAGTCAGAAACATGTAGTGCAGTGGTTGTCGTTGTTTAATTAGTCATTAATTTTTTGTATTAGATTAGGTCGATTGTCTTGTTTTATGTATAGTTTCACATTTTGTATTTTGGGGCCTTTTACAGCTTCCGTTATGGTATGGACTCTGTTTCATTGTTAAAAGTCTTAATGCGACTTGTAGAAGTTTAAATTCTACTTTCATTTGGTGGGTGACTGTCTCGTGGCCAATCATGCCACATCTCCTATTTTAATATAAAAATTCCTAAGTATAAGTTGATTTAGTATTACATGTATCATATACCCGTTTTTTTCTTCAAAATAAAAATTTACGAATGTTGCCATAGTATGGTGGGTTAGGGGAAGTAACTGCAATGCACAATCAGCTTTAGTGAAACTTATCGCTAGCTTTAATTCGTACTGTATTCATAAAAACATATAACATATTTTTTGTATATTTAATGTTATACAAACTGTTAAGAAAATAAGTTAATAATTGTATACAAAAAGAACATTGAAACAATATGACAGGTAGATCGATTACACCGTCACAAAAACTAATCTCAATGTGGTATCCACAATTCTCATGAAATATTCTTTTCGTGACTGAAGTTTACATTTACGATATAATCCGTTACGTATGCGTCCGTAATTGTTTGACTTTTCCCCTACTTCCTCAGTTTGTGGTTTGACATTAGATAATAAATATGTATTCGAAACAAGAAAACGTTGTCCAGGATGGTCACATGACCCCACTTGTCCTTCGACGTATTTGCCGAGAACTTGACATAATAACTGACGTAAGACTGACAGAAATTATAGGTAATCACATTCAGTGTTGAATTTTTTGTGATGTATCAGTCATAATATATAAAGACAACTCTTTCATAGAAATTAGGTAATATGTTGCGGTCTTTTGAGATTGTGACGCATCGTGTTAGTTCGTAACTGAATGAAATTCCAATTTAACATTCAATTAAATGAAAAAATTAAATTCGTAATATATTTTATCTATTTTATTAATAATTGCTTAATACTGTAATTTTTCTATCGAATTGTCGACCCATTACACTAAAATACTAGCAACAATTTTCGTTTTGAGCGCACATATTAGACGCAAAACTACGTCATTTGCGTTACTTAGTCTTGACAATTACACGTAAGTACAGCAATTACTAAAGATTTTCGCTACGTATGGTAAGCCATTTAATCAAGTTCTCGGTACTTATCTTGTTTTATTCATTTCAAAGTAAAAAAAATTGTCGCTTCGTGAACCATATTTTTCCTTATTTTATGTCAATGAACATAACTTTAAAATCCAGTTATTTTGACATCAGTGTTATTTATAAGAGTTTCAACTGACATAATCTTTTATACTTAAACCATTGTTGTGACGTCAGCATTTTCATTAAGTGTGGGTTCTTTTTCATGAATCTACGCCGAGGAAAGCCTCCAGACAAATACAATCCTATAAGCGTTAAAGCTTTTGGTTAATTAGTGAACACAATTCGGATCTGCACGTGATTGTCAGTAAGTTTGAATTAGCTCCAAAATAACAGCGGTAAGCAAGCGCGGATCCTGAAGCCCGGTGCTTATTTGAACGCCAAATAGGAATCCCACTGTTTATAGTTCTTGTTTGTTTTAGGGGCACACCACGTACCCCCCTCTGAATCCGCGCCCCACAAGTGCCCGTTCTACACGTCTATAAATGCCTATCAATAAGAAATATTTCATCGAATGGAAATCAACCCCAGTTCTACGCCTTATACTACAGGTTCTTGTCAGTTTAAATTTATAAAGAAAAAAGGAGGTCAAGAGGTTTTTCAAATATATATACAGTCATAACAAAAGGGTGATATGATTATTCATGTACAAATCAAGTTGAAATAAAAATATTCAGAAACATTTGATGCGATTAACTCTGTAGTAAAAATGTAAGAAAGTTTTGCCGAAAAATAACCCTGCTTCTTGACAACTGACAATAAATAATTTTTACGCCGAAAAATCAATCCCGGAAAATTCAAATGGTAGTTCTCTTAGTGTATATCGGTTACTATAATCTGTAAAGTTATGTTACAGACCGCATAAATACATAAGTACATGTTAAATCTAGTTATCTAGAACGTACGAGTATACAAGCCGTATCGGGATATTTTTTACTATTTCAATTTTTAGTCGGGACGATTCAGAGCTTGTCACAAGGAGCAGGTTTCACACTTGTTGAAGGCCATATTTCAAAATTTGATATCTGCTTGGTAGGATGTAGCGTGGTGTTTATGATATTTACGCCATATCCTTTCTTTTTATATTTTTGATTAAAAGACCATAGAAATGAACATAAATAAATCAGAACCAGTTTAATAATGAACCTGAAAGGAAAACAACATGCGTGTTAAGTTTCAAAAAAAAGGAACGCAAAACTGAAAATACAAATTTTCATATTTGTTCAGTATGCACAGAACGCACTAAATAAATTTGTTCAAGTCTTAGGCCTTTTCATATTATGAATTCTTGTTTGTTATTCATTAATCCACCAAAACAAGGTTTAATGTTTCTTAGTCAAAAGTTTGAAGTGATGGTAAAAACCGTGCGCGAACGGTCTGACCATAATCATGGGTACTTGGAACGAATACTCAAATGGTCCAGATTTATCAGATCAACACTTCCCTTCTATGACTAAAAAAATTATATATATATATATATAAAACCACACGATCTTCTTTTACAACATTGGAGAAAATCGCTGGATCAAAAGGGAAAATGTTCTTACTCTACACAAAAAATCCCAATCGGCTCGCTGTTCCAACGAAATTTCCGGACCTAACACACATTCCCGCCCCTTTTTATTCCTTGTTTGTTGTTATTTCTATTCCTGGATATGAAGATTGTAGTCCGCAACACAGCTTAAATTTTTATCTAGAAATTTTATACGTTAAAAATATAAAAAATTGCATTTCTTTAAAATCAGAAAAGAAGAAAATAATCTGTATTGAAATGAAGTTTTCAAATAATTTATACCAGAATATGCATATTCAAACTAGATATTTTCTGTTACATATATAACAATTAGTAGAATAAGCATACATACATAAATTACGGGTAGTCGACCTCTTGATTGCCAAACATGCCAATCAATAAAATGTGAAAAATATATTTATAAAGTTTTGTTTTTAATGTCTTCCTTTATTCCGGAAAAGTTCTCACATGAGTTCGTGTTTAAAACAAACTCAAAATAATGAAAGAGTATTGTAACGTTAATTTGTAGTACAATGGATAAGTGTGAGTTCGTTGAATAATCCACTCGCCCTTCTGGCTCATGGATTATTTTCAACGAACCCACACTTATCCATTGTATTTCCTTTACATAACCTATGAAAACATCAGGTGAAACATTTTCCTGTCAAATATTACGCTTTTATATCAAACAAATCAATATGTTTGGCACATTTGGTTTCAATATGAAACCCTTCAAAGCTAATACAGCCATTTGATATCCTTGTTTGTTCAAAACACGGACTAGCGAACATCATTGACTTTGACGTTATTCTAGATCTGTTTTGCAAAACTGATGTTTTAAATTGATAAAACTTGAAATGTTTATGAAAAGTAAACTTTTAAATGATTTACAACGCTGATAGCTAATGGATTTGGAGCTCTCTATAATACGAAGTGAAAAGGGTCAATTAAAATTGTTTATATTGGAGCAAGTTTTCAAAATTATTTCAAATTCCGAAATTACAAATCATATGTAGCATTTTGTTTAATCGTGTACACAAGTTTTGTAGACTGCAAATTAACGCATATATATTTATATTATTTTTATTTTATTATTATTAATTGGAAAAAGTGTTTGTACTTTAATAATAATATATTTGCATACATATCGGATTCTATTCGGAATACAAAATTAGCATTTTTTCACAAAATCTGGGTTAAAACTAGCCATCGGACAAAAATCTTAAATCGGACACTTTTGTAGCTTTAAGTAAAATAATGAGATTTACGTTACGATTTTTGGCATTCTGGTTCATAGAGTTTGAATGCAAGTCTCCAAAGTTTAAATTTGAAGTCAGAAAATGTCAATATTCCATATTTATGAACAATTGTATATATAAATATGTTCTCTTCAACAATTCATTGGCAAGGTTTTGAGGGTGGATCACCTTAGTTTGGCATATCCAAAAAACAAAATCACCGTTTTCTGCGAACAAAAATCTATCAATTCTCTGTAAAGATTTACGTAATTTCCCTGTTAAACGTCTGGGTTAATTTGTTTCAATAATCATTTTTTAGTTCGGGGTCAACTTTGAAGTGTATTATTTTGTTTGCTGATTTTTTTTTATTTTTAATTTCACTCATGCTTACACCTATAATGTTTAAATGTTTGCGAAAAAATAAAATTTGCAAAAAGAAACCGGATTTAAAATAATCAGCAAGTTTTCAGTTTAGTCGTCACAATTCCCTCCGAGGCATTTTTATGTCTTTGTGTGATTTCCTTGTTTCAGTTAGGGGACGACCATTTGATTTACGTTGGAGAGGTGGATGGTGGAGAAAGATATTCAGTCCTGCATAAAAAAAGTTGAAAATATAGATATTCACCCCTTCGTTTCCTTTGATCTACTGTAAAGATTGTGCATGCTAAAAAAGTAACCCTGTCTCGTGACAACTGAAAATAAATATTATGTTGCCCCGAAGCCCCCATGGGGCCCCAAAAACATAAGAGTCGTCCCGTTATATTCTCATTTTTTAGCAAAGAAAGATATAGTATGAAAACCCATAGCTCAGCGCAAATGAAAATGTATTTTGAAAGCAACCCCAAGAATAATATTTTCTTGAACCGCTGTTAATGACCTAGAAAGAAAAATCAAAACATTGACCTTTTGACAAAAGGTCACTTTATAAATGTTACTTTACTTGTATATTTTAAACATTGTACATGATACTTGAAACCACCTGAATAAAAAATAATAGAAATAATTGTTGGTAAAATATTTTTACCCTTTTGTCCTTATACAACGGAATTTTATATTATTCACTGTCGGAATCCGCTATTTCAGATCAGATAAAATTTAATCGTGGTCTACAAAATTACAAGGTAAAAATATTAATTTAAATTCTAATTTCTCCTGTTTTGTAAAGGATTTCGTCGATTCCAGGCATTTGTTCCTTTTTTTTTCGTTTTATATTTTAATTTGTTCCAAATTTTTCTTTGAACTATGCACTTTTGATCTCTCTGATGGGTATTTTACACTCAACTCTAATGCTATTGATGAGAGGTTGCTCCTTGAAATTTACAATAAACAAAAAAAATTTTTTATATTTATTCAACATTGGTAATTTTGTTTTTCAGAATGTTATGGTAATTACAAATATAAGATTGATATTCATTCTAATACTCTGTAATAGATGAAATAAAATACATTAATTGCACTGTTAAAGGCAGAATATGGGAGATATCTCAACCAAATATGGCTATATTTACTAATATTAATCTTCATGTCAGAATCTTTCATTACAAAATTCAATTCTACTATTTTTACATATATTCATAAAGGATAAACAGTGTTGATATAATATGCAATTGAATATCAAACGTTAAACCCATGTAATATGTCATGTAATCTGCTTGTTAGAAGGGCTTAAAAATCACATGTGATAGGCAGAATTTTCTCACTTTTGATTGACAATGAAGTAACATTCAGAGTAATACTAACGATAATATTGTATAATCCGTGTAATATGCCATAATATGTCCCAAGATTAGAATGCATAATGCACCCCCTCCGGGTCGTGCATTATGGCTTTCAAACCATGAGACATATTCTGGCATATTACACGGAAAACACAATATTATTGTATAAATATTCTTTACGAAAAATATCATCACTACTGAAGCCACAGGACAAAACAATTTTTCAAAGACTACACTTAAACACATCTTAATTGTCAGTTAAATGTGTTTTATTCGGTCAAGAGTCCAGTGTAGAATGCCCATGTGAGAGATCAAAAGAGCATAGTTCACAGAGACAAGACAAATTTGAATCAAACTAAAAGATAAATCGAAAACAAAAAGAACAAAGGCTTGTAATCCACGAACTCCTTTACAAAACAAGAGTGGGATCAGGTTCCAGAAGGGTAAGCATCCCCTGTCTTGCGCTCAACATCTTTAAACTCTTGTCCGGGTTAACGTCAATACGAGAAGAAGTCATTTTTTTATTGCCGGTAACAGGCCCATAACTAGTTGAGATACCCTAATACCATATGGATCAACCAATTCATGATGGCGACCATTAAATTTTAGGACGGACGACTTCAACCTTGATTGGATGTATCCTTATTGTAGTAATTTATGTGGTAACAAAATAAGTTTATAATATCTGTTTTCTATATATATCGTTTGTATTGAAAAAATGTCTGTTAAATATATCGGTTGTAACTAACATCGATTGTGACTATACACCGGCTTTAACTACTGAGTAACACGACGGTGCCACTAGTGGAGGAGTTGCTTACCCACACGGAGCACCTTAACTCACCCTGGTTTTTGTAGGGTTTTTAAATAAATGTATCAACAAAATCAAGATTTAATGTTCTGACCAGAAAGCTAAACCAGAAGCCTTTGTGGACAAGTTCGTTCAACGGAACGGCGAGCTTAAATGGATCATTTCAACTTTATATGTAATGTTTCCACAGAACACAGCATGTTTTATCAAAATTCTAAATTTGCTGTCGAATTTTTTAATAAAATCTTTGTTACGGTTGTAAAATTTTGTAAAGGTCTGAAGAATTTTATGATATTTGAATCCATGAGGCAAAAGAATTATACAGCAGAACGTAGTTTGTGATCATAAAATCAAATTTTAGCGCCGACAGGGGCAAACCGATTCAGCTGCCAAATGCTAACAACACGCACAGGGACCAAAGGTTTTAGTTTTATAAATGTTATACATATACATATACAGTGTCTGTCATGTTCTTGGGACTGAAGTGTCAGTCTACTTTTCTCATTTTTTTCTGACCCTTCGATTTTCTTTCGCTTCAAACCTCTAAACCGTTTTCGAAAGGTTCCTAAAAACTACTCGGTAAAATTTTTTATATAAGATTCAATTCGTTACTACTTCAAATATCCTTGTTTTGAAACAAATTTAGTACGATTTTGAAGTTTTTCTTCTTCAAAAAAGTACATCATTTTATTATTTATATAAAGAAATAGCTACGTTCAGCCCATTTTTGGCCCACATTTTAGATTTATAACAAAACAAATCTTGATGTGAAAATATTGTTTAACAAACGTTATTTGATAATTCAGATCTTAAAATCATATCATGTTCATGATTTTGACAATACAACAGAGCATTTTCGACTATAATTGATTATTTCAAAAAAGAATGTAACATTTTCTATAAAAAGGAGTTGTTTTATTCAAAATAGATATTTCTGCACAAAAACATAAAAAAGGTATTTTAACTTAACATTAGTACTTGATAGACCTTTAATTGTGCAAAGTTTGGTGTTGTGATGTTTTTGTGCGATCTATAACAAATGTCGACAAAGTTGTATTTAATTACATTTATATTCAAGAAATATCGGAGTATTTTCACAATAAAAGCAATATCTGTGTGTCATGTGACCGTTGTACAACCAATTTAACTAAAACAAAACTATTTCATTTAAAAGGAATTCGTAGATACCGAAGGGGCAGACAGAAATCGTTAAGTCGGAAGACAGACAAAACGATGGCCAACAAAATGAAACGAAAGACAAACATAGAACATACAACACTACACTGAAAACTAAAGCTAGAGTAACACGAACCCTACAAAAACCAGGGTGAGCCGAAAGGGTATTAAGTTCTCCTTCAAACTGGATTATGAAGTGATCTGTTGTGTGGAGAGGTGTTTTTTACACTCTGGCGATTTGTTTAGTTTTAAAAACCCTTTATTTGATTGTAAAAATTAACAATTATGAACCATAATGAGGCTTGATCTTTATACATGCAGTGTAATAACTCCTAATTTGTAAGAGCGCGTCTCCCTTATACGGCGGGCTAACATTTCTTGTAAATAAAAATGAGCAATGCAGAGTGTCTTTCGACCCACTTGGATTCATTCACGGTTTTTATTTGCTAGGTCCGTAATATCCATCTGTATGTTAGGGTTCTTGTTTTGTATTTCGCGTAAATTTATCTTGTTCTCGAGTTTGTTGTGTCTATCAACATGTGTCCTTCGGTTTTCTCTTGCTTTGTCGTATTAATGTACATGTATTAATTTTCTGTTCTGTATCCCTGTCATTTCAATAGAAGATGTTTAGTTGTTTTGTGGCGTTATGAGATGTTTCATAGAAAAAAGGGGGATATGGTGTAAACATTCATGACACAAAAATCTCATATATACAAGCAAATTCCAAGCAAAGGTACACCGCTTTGATTGCTTCATCTCAAAGTCACACGGAGTAAAAAACTCGCACCTCACAGTAAGTTCAAGACGGCCTCTAGCACCGAAGCGAAGACACCATATTGACAAATATTTACAAAGTTTTATCTCTTCATTGCAATCTAATTTGTCTGATTAATGAAAAGGATTAAACCCTCATTAGCTTTAGTTTTCAGTGTAGTGTTGTGTGTTTCGTGTTTGCTTTTCCTTTCATTTTGTTGTCCATGGTCTGTTCTGTCTTCCTATTTAACGCTTTCTGTATGCCTGTTTGGTATTTTCGAATTCCTTATACAACTTGAAAGGTAATAACAAAAATCACTCGGGGACGCCGATGCTACGTCTATTACTTCATATTACCTTTATATCATCCATAATAGTCATTAGTTCTTGTACATCCGGGTCTTTGATGGTAAAATTATAACTCGATGTTGTAAGATATTTATTACACGTGTAAGATGACACTTGAAGATTTATGTGCCCTCAATATCCCCCCCTATTTTCCTTATCTTTCGTGGTTAGATAGGAGTTTGTTAGGGAAGGTTGTTTATCAATTCCATTCCTTGTGGCGATCTCTTAGTTGCCCCCAAATTAATAAAAAAAAATCGATACGTACTATTCAGCAAAACTTTCGATTATATTAAACATAAATACAAATAAAAAACCAACATGAAAAAAACAAAGACTTACCTATTACTCGGGACTAGCACATGATACCTTTGGTGGGCTCAAACATATCTTTAGGGTTCAAGCCCTGCCAACATCCTGAGCAAAGCATTTTTCTCATTTTTTATTTATTTTATATTTGTTTTTGTTTGCAGTTTTGAGAATGCGAAAATCTATTTAAACATTCTATGTAAAGTTGAGTGTTTTTTTACTTCCAAGAATCGACATATTTTACCTAGTCTATTTTGGCGTTTTGTGACTTGATGTGTTCGCAACGAAACTATTTTTTTTTTAAATTATCACGGTTTATACTATTACCGGAACATCATTTTACTCGGATGATTAGTCATAGTTTCTATCCCGATTGTATTCTATAGCATAAAAAGCCATGGCCGTAGCGCAGGCTTTTTAAAAGTGAGACAAAATTTATGAAAAAAGACATTTAAACGCTTCCATTTAAGAAAAACGAAATAAGATATCCCAGGCATGCACTGTTTTGTCTGAATGTACGAGGCAAATGGAATATTAAGAAGTTATGAGATCTTAGAAGAAGCCTACATGTTTCATGTGCTTGTCACAAGTCAGAAATCGTGATCATTGGTTGGTCTTTTTACTTTCTTACGTTTTTTTGTAGTTATTGTTAATGCATTTAGACAGGATTTATTTTATTTACGTATACACGGTTTGTTGTATGGGGCATTCTAGAGCTCGTCACCTCTAGCTTATTAATTGAGTTCCGTCAAGTGGATGGAGTGTGGTCTCCATTGCATTCAAATATGCCATTCTCTTTTTACATACACACACACCGTCTCTTGTTGGAATTCGAACGATTCTATTTCCCTTTGTAACGATTTGCCTTGTTGACTTGTAAACTAATTTTATTTTTAATTACAAAAGATTCCTACCTTTTAGGCCAATTGTTCGTTTTTAAAGTGATGGCCTTCTTGTTCAAAGGTTTTTAGCACTAGGCATCATTATCGAAGCTGATCAGCTTTACACTTATCTTGTAACTGACCAAAGATGCAATCATATAGAAGATCTATATGGTCAGCTTTAAGTGTACATAAATACAGTATCATGACCCTGGCTTACATTTTTTGGCAGAATTATTAATACAAATGTAATACAGTATCATTTTCATTAATGTCTTGATTAGCCACTCAGAAAAAACATCAGGTCATGCATTGCTTTTTCGGCATTTGTTATGTCGTTTGTTTCAAAATTGAGGCATTTGCCTCATTTGCCTGTATGGCGCTACGGCCCTGAAGGCCCTCCATAGGTAAAAATGTTGAGATTTTTATTGAATATGAAAAACGCAGGTGCTTTAAAAGAAGGGAGAATGAAACTAAATAGACTGATAAAGGCGGCATTTGTCTCCTAAAGAAATATGAGCTTTTGTACGATTTTCTTTGAAAAATTTAATAACACAAACCAACACTTACAGTTTACTATAAAGATTTCATTAGACAAATTAAAACTCAAACCATAAGTCAAGCAGTACCCAGATAATATGTTAGACAATTGAAAATACAAGTTTACGACTTATGCCAATTATGAATAGATAGATTAAATTTTTATATGCTATATGTACATTTGAAGGAGTAATGGCTAATCCGTAGCGTTAGAATCAAAACATAGGAATCCCGACAGTGTACAATACCTATGTGAGAAATCAAAAACACATAGTCCAAAGAGACCAGACAGATTTGAAATAAATAAAAAGATAAAACGTAAGCAAAAGGAGCAAAGGCTTGGAATCAACGAATTCCTTTACAAAACAGGAATGGGAGCATGTGCTCATGAGGGGTAAGCATCCTATATCTTGCGTGCAACAACCGCAAGAAGTAGTCAAATCCAAACAAATCGAAATAGGAAGCCACATCTAACGGCAGAGACTACTGCATACAATTGTTGCAAAAGACAGCCAGTTTAGTTTACAACATAAAATGACAATTTAACTGTTAAAACATATAGAATAAGTAAGTTTTGACTGAAACCTGTCTGTTGTATTTAATATATTTCATTTTACTCTTATACTAACAAACAACTTTGTATGTTGTAAATTTTTCTTGACCGGATATGGAGGACGCGTACAAGTTGCGATGCGTGAATTGGTTTACTACATGTAATGTGGAATTTTTTCACATTTTTCACATTTTTGCCTTTCTTATTTAGATAACAACTGGAGTATGTTCTGGTTTTACTATTCTAACAGATGGACCCAGATTTTCCAAAATTGGGAGGTCAACCGAATTCTATTTAAAATCCAAGTGACCTTTAACGAAATTCCCAAAAGAGGACCCCTTTGTATTTGACCTAATCCTGTATTTGTCAGTGATCTTGAATCTAATTTTGTAACAAACAAACGAATAACATATAATTTCTATTGCACTCTACATTTTATATATTATTCCGTTCCGTTCTTAAACAAAATCGTGATTATGACCGTTTACCATAGAACTGTTATGAACATTGCACATAGAATGTATTAACTTAAGTACTGCACGAGTAACATCGATAGTAAGTTTAAAGCTATATGTCTAACGCTTCATCTACAAACTAAACCAATCTTAACAGTTCCGTTCTAAAACACGTATTAATTCCGGAAATATACGGAAATGTACGAGCGTGGTTCGATTGCATGCAACATGTATTCCAAAACTGAAACATATATATGTTTTTCCATCTGCGTTCACAGACCATGGTTTTCTGTCAAATTTTCTAACTCTTCTTGTATTCTATGACCTACTCTTATTTTCTGATTTTGTTCAATCATCTGGTATTTTTTATGAATTGTTTATTATTTCGTATCTTTTGAAAAACGACCGTTCCAACCTCGTTTATATTCAGCTTTTCTATATCCAATGTTTACAGATGAACTTTGTATGACACATTCCAATTTTATGGATTTGAGATATAGTTCCTATCTTTTAGCGCTCTCCGAAACTTTACATTTATTATCTGCCGATAAAATCATATAATCCATTATGATTTAATCACATGATAACGTACAAGCCGACATAAACTTTGTCGGCAGAGGGCACTGTAACAGTTTTTCATTGATGAAACCTCATGTAGATCTGTGGACTATACAAAAGAGTATGTTTTTTCTGTACGTCGTCAACTTTGGAGTATTTTTCAAAGCTAATTTTTGAGAACATCTCAGTCGTTTATTACACACACATATCCATTTTGAGTTTTGGGGGACATTTGTTTCTTTCTTTAAAGATAGGAATCTCTTGAAGGTGGCGTCAAAAGTTCAGGTGAATATCTAGTCGAGCGAAGTCGAGACTCAGAATTGAGTTCCGTATGAGATGTTGGACAGGTAGATGAACGGATAACTGTGGTAGGCGATTTACATAATCTTCCACTAAATGCTAGAAATATAAAAGGATTTGCACAGCTGTTTAGCCCTGTCAGTAGTAAGATGATGGTCATTGCTGCGCCTGAAACAAAAAAAAACAAAATATATTAAGTTATTATTGAAAAGCAACAGGTAATGGTCATATATATAAGGTTACTTGAATTACCGAAATCCACCAAAATACCGAATTCCCCAAGAAATTACCAAATCCATCGAAGAGGTACCGAAATCCCTTTAAATATTGGAAATAAAAAATTATGTTGTAATTCTGTAATTTTTATACAGGTCATATATAGTAAGTTTTGGTACGCATACGTTAGAGGTACGCGTACTAACGTGATGAAGGTGTTTCAATTTATATCCGCATAGACATGAGATTCAAATTCCTTGTCATGGTACTTATTTGTTTCGCTGGCAAACCGACGGTTATAAAGAAAACTACCAGTCTTATATAAAATGCACTGTAAATTATGCCCTTTATACCTTAATAACTTACCACCTCAAATATTATCAGGGGACCAGGGTGGCCGAGTGGTCTAGGTAGTTGATTTAAACTTACCTGTATATTCACTGTATACTATCACCTATACGGCGTGAGTTCGCGCCTGGGTTTGTAACATACAAAAACGGGTTGCGTTTAACTCGCATCGCACGTGATAAGGT
>JAULBM010340613.1:0-22620 GCA_032357055.1 Geukensia granosissima
AAATTTGTTCCTGATCTAAAATGTAATAAAAAAAATACAAGCTATGATTATCATTTTGGAAAGGTAATGATTTTAAACTAGTCTTTTGTTTTTGATAACTGTAACTGCATGTAAAAGATTTTTAATGATTTTTTATTTTTAGGTACTGATGAGAAGGCCATTGTAGATGTTGTGAGCCGTAGATCAAACAAGCAAAGACAGGAAATATTGACTATGTTTAAAACACTCTATGGAAAGGTGGGTATGAAAATGAAGATATGGGGTAAACGTTAGAGAGACTCACTCCAAAAATGAGAAAAACAGAGGATTTTACAAATCTATACAGTCTGACAAAAGTTAAGCACCACACTATATTTTTTTTAATAATAATTTTCATTTTACACCTATGTAAAAAATGGAAATAGAATTAAATTTAAACCAAGACACTTTTCTGAATAAGTGTACAGGCTAAACTTTAGGTTGAAATTTGAGTCAATTAGCAAGTTGTATGATTGGTTAGTTCTTAAAACAATAAAGGGGGATAATTTGGCAACTTCAGAATGCCAAAAAAAATTTTATCGAGAAATAAGTTTTCACAATTTAAGAAACCGTATTGGTCTTAAGAATTTTAAAACTTTTAAATGAACATATGGGGCAGCTTTATCACACAAATTTAATTAATAACGTGTAGCCACCACAATTTCAAGTTCCCGTTCCCACTTCCTCATTCCAAGAACCAGACAACAAAGCCGGTCTTGTTGAAATCTCCACAATTCCTCCACTATTGCGTTGTTCAATTTGGCAGTATTGCAACAACTTGGAACAAGCACGTTATCATGGTAACCAATGCCATTGAGATTACCTTGAAGAACGTGCAAGGGTAACTTACAATTGAAAGAAAAGCACCCCCATACAGTGACCCCATCCTCACCAAATGCTGTTATGCCTATGACGTTTTCATCGCGATATGCGGTGTTTCAGTGCTGCCAGACCCGATAATGACTGTCCACAGGACGCAAGAGGAACCAGCTCTTGTCGGACCAATGAACACGTCTCCAGTTTCATATATTCCACTGGAGATGGTAACGTGATCAATTTAAGCGAGCTATTCGATGGTGTGCTGTCAGCTCCGGACGTTTTATGGTCTCAAAGCACACAAATGCTGAGCATTGAGTCGCCTGATTACATTCTGAACAGACACATGGCCCCCTAAAGGCAAACCAGCACGTATACAACCAGACATGGTAAAATTTTCCCTCCTGGCACAACGGGCTATGAGCCTATCCTCTCTTGGGGTAGTTTTGCATGGCCTACCCAATCGCCGACGATCATCCACCGTGCCTATCTCTTGAAAACGATCCATAAGATGGTCAATCACAGAATGGTGCACACCAACATGCTGTGCCACCTTTCTGTTGCTTAAACCCATCTGTGATATGCCAGCTGCTTGCCATCTTTTCACTATACTTAATTTTCGCTTAACCATTACTTTTCCAGCAACTATGACCAATCTAAACTTGTACAACTTAAAATTGACAAACATGCCTTGTGTAATTACATATCAAACTAACTGAAAACCGGTTTTTACACAACACAGAATAATGGATTGATGACGTATGGCATGTCAAATTAAAGTTTATGTTGACAAATATGTGGTCGCAAAATATTAATTATAAAAAAGATATTTACAAAATAAATAAGGTGGCACTTAACTTTTGTCGGAGTGTATAGAATAACAAATTCATCACTGGGTACTGTCTCTAATGAAACTACTGATCAAGATTTCACATGAATTTTCCATATTACAATAAGATGTCAATAAATGGATTACATCAACTGATGGTTTCGAGTTTGGTGTCATTACTGCTTTTTCAAGTCCAATTGCTTTGTGAAACCAGATTTTCTCGGAAAATCTATCAGTTGACGCATGTTTGAGAATTGTTCCTAGTGCATGGATTTTCCCAAAAATTAGAAGTCATGGAACAAAAACCTCTTAGTGCTGGCTGGTATAATCCATTCATATAAACACTTACAAAACAAAAGTAATTGTTTATGTTAGTTAAAATTCATCTTTTATTTGCCTAGATGTTTACCAAATAGTATTTACGATACTTGTTTTAAATTTTCAGAAGTGTCCAAAAAGGCCAGTTATATTACTCCAGTACCTGGTGGCATGGGACCAATGACAGTAGCTATGTTAATTAAGAATACTATGATGGCCTATAAAAAGGAGATCAATTTTGATTGATGCTCGCTCATCATAGCGGTGCTCTAAGTGGTAAGATTTTATTGTCAACTTTGTTTTGCCAGTTATTTTTTTTATTTTGGTTAATTAAGAAAATTTTAGAATATAATTCCCTGCAAATTGTTACTTCATATGCACATAATGTACAGTGTATGTCAGAGAAATTCCTTATGTAAAAGGGTTCTGTGAGGCCGAGAGTTGTAGTTACCAGAGTTGGATCTAGACTGTATAAAGGGGTGCACTTGCCAACACATACTCATATATAACACTACATAAATGGATCTGACTTTTGGAAAGGGGGACCTGCCAATTCAAACTCGCCTGCATGCAAAACTATTGCTAAAAATCATTTTTGCATTTTCAAAAAAGGTAGGGGGGGGGTTTGCCCTCTTGGGGTTCCCTAGACGTCCAACAACATGTTTAAATGTGACAATTATTTAGTCAGAACCGTTGGTTTTCTCACTGTTCTTCTGCATCCTTTACCAACATATTGTGGCTGAAATATCGCAGAATGTGGCAAAAATTCCAAAAACAAAATAGGAATCATGAGGGTAAGTTGCAGTAGTTATTTGACATCCTGCACTACCTAGTTGGTCTTATAAAATGGAAGTTTAAAGTATTTGTACAAGGAATTTGAAGATACCAAATGGGCAGACAGAAATCATTTAGTCAGAAGACACGCAAGGCCATGGCCAACAAAATGAAATGAAAGATAAACATAGAACACACAACACTAGACTGAAAACTAAAGCTTGAGTAACACAAACACTACAAAAACAAGGGTGAGTTAGGTGCTCCGGAAGGGTTAGCAATTCCTGCTTCACTTGCGATACCCCTCATATTACTCAGTAGACAAAGCCAGTGCATGGTCACAATCGATGTCTGTCACAACCGGTATAGGAGCAGGATTTGTACTCATGACAGTGGGAAGATATCCATTGTCACCCATGAAATTGACGTTTCAAATCAGTCAACCAAATCATGATGGCTACAGAAAAATTTCTGGAGTGATGACTCTAATCTGTACCTTTCTTTTGCAGATATATGGCAGCTGAAATGATGAGTCTCAACATTCTAAGATTATATGGAACTTATTTATAAGTGAAAAGTTAATTGTTATGTAGATAGACTCGGGAAGATTTTAATATTGTGATTGAAATTGCCAAATTTTACATAAAAGGGTAATTTTTAGAAATTAATTTTAGCTTCCTTCACAGCTTTCATATTTATAAGGTTGTTTGGATTTAAGAGATATCCAGTGCAAATATGCTTTTCATATGCTTGTATTTTCTAAACACTATCTCCTCCCTAAGGGAGGGACTGTTTAGTCATCGCTTTAGAAAACCAGGAAAGAATTTTTAGTATTAAACCAAATCTTTTAAATTGATGATTCATAAATCAGAAATATTTCTTCTAGATACTAAAGACATTAATTTTAAGAGTGTTGATCCTCAATTCAAATCATGTTTATGATCAAACAATTAAAAAATTGCACCATTATGATAAACATATTTTTTGTAAAAATGCATCCCTGTTGTAGGTCATGATTTGCAAAAATCGTAGTTATACTCTCTACTATTTGAAGAACAAGATTTTGTCTACATTAAATAGTCATTATAAAGTATAGGCGTAAAGTAATTGATTATTTTACATTGAAAGTGTATGATATTTGTTAATGAGTCATTAAGATTAATACTGCTGTGATTTTATTTTTAATGTATATGTCATACTGTTTTTTATTGTAAAATATGTCATGATTTTAAAGATATAAAAATAGGAGATCTGGCAAAATTGTCCACGAGACAGCCATCCACCAAATGACAATGAATCTAAACTTCTACAGGTCCCATTATGGCCTTCAAGAAAACTTTCAGACTGGACACTTTTGGCATGTAAAAGTATTGTTGTATGTAGGGCATCATTTTTTGTTGAGTTAATTAATTCATTACCCAATAAAAACTTAGTTTTCATTTTGTTGAATATGAAGCCACAAATTAAAAGAAAATCTAATTGTTTTTTCTATACTTGAAAATTAGTATTCTTTAGTGAAAGTATTGTTTTCGTTTATCAAATTTCTTCAAAAGAATTAATTGGTCCACAAATTTAGCTGGTAATTTCATGAGGTTAGACTGATCTTCCTATTTTTGGCCCCTAGCATGTCTGATCAGAGTGGTTCCGGAAAAGCCCTTTGCACACAGTTGAATTCGGCTTTTGGGTGGTTTTTTTTTTATAAACTTACGTCAGAGGTGGATCGGATCATATCTTTCTTGCATAAATTCCTTATTTTTTAAAAATATAACGTGTACAAAAGCACTGCATGGATAGATTACAAAAATAATTTTAAAAAATTTTCAAAGGATAAGATGAGACATGAACCATTTTATAGTATTCTTGGTCTTATAATAGGGTACAAATATAGTCATGAAAATTAAAAGTTTGGACAAATTTATTAATCAGCATTAATACTCAGGTTTGTTTTTTTTTTTGTACAAAATTGTATATACCAGTAATACTTTCATTGTGATAGTACAGAAATGAAATGAGATTAAAATTGTTTTTAATATTTTGTCAATAATGGGTAGGAATCCAGCATTAAACTTAAAAACTGGTGCATAACAAACTTTTTTGCCAAAGATGTTTGTACTGTTTGTAATTTTTCCCTACTTTTGAGTCATTCTTTCTATACTCTATGTCAGGCTTTTGTGAAGTGTGATTTTTTTTTTTAGCTATATCGAACTATATATGTGTTTCTGTAATTGTATTTATTTTTAATCAAAAGAAAGAATTATTCCACATTTAACACAGTTTATGTTTTACACTATGCAATAATGATTTACATTCTATTATCTGTCCCTGAATTTCTCTATGCAGATTTACGTTGAGGGTCAGTCATCTTCGTTTTTGACGGGAGCACTTAAGTTTGGCCTAGAGTAATTAAAAAAATTTTGCACATTTCTTTGGTTCGGACCAAGAATAATTGTTTCAAAATTTACATTTGGGTAAGCCTTAAATCATTTTTGTGTGTTATCTAATCCTAGTTTAAATAACTGAATTATTATGCAGCGTTGACAATGTGGACTCCTGGTCTCGCGCTAGGACATGCAAAAATTCACTTCAGGCACACTAATGGCTGATTTTGCAATGTAATATCCCCGTAGAGAATGAAAAACTCGCAACAGCTTTAAATTCATGTGATTGCTAAAAAGTATTGTTGCAACTTGCTTGCTCTTTTTTTAGTCTACAAAATAATTACTATTTTAAAAGAATACTGCATGCAGTTTTTCTTTCAAAACTGTTTTACCCATTCCAACAAACTCTTGATATAGAGTATATACGAGCAGCTGTTTGGTGGTTTAAAGACCGTCAACATTAAGTGTAAGGCACTAATACCTTGAATATCAAGGAAGTGCAATTATAATAGCTGTAAATTCACCATAGGGTCTGAATGAAAAAATATGTGCAATTTTTCAAATTACTTTAGAGAGGTCAAACGTCAGAGCTCCTGAAAAACAAAGATGGCCAACTGTTATTGTTAAATCCCTGAAGAGAAATTCAGGGGCAGATAATAGTATGTCAAACACTTTTTTTTAAAGTATGAACCGTTTATCATGGGATAATTGTGTCGCCTGCCCGCTTCAGCGGAGGCGACATATAGGGATCACTGTCCGTCGTCTTGCGCTGTTGTCGGCGTCACAAAACATTTCTGTCACATTTATCTCAGGAACCACAGAAGCCAGTTTCCTGATATTTGGCACAGAGCATCAGTATGGAGAACTGTATCGTATAACGCAGTTTTGAATCTGCCGCACGCCCACTTCCTGTTTGACGCAGGCGACACATGTCTTCTGAGGAAGACCCAATACTAAGTTCTTTCTTTTTATTTTAAATAAATCCGGGTAGAAACGCTCACATAATTTAAATAAGCCTGAAATTCACACTCCAGAAAAGCTTGACATGGTGTATAAGTGTATTTCAAGGCACTTATATCTTGAATATCAAGGAAGTGCAATTATAATAGCTGTGAATTCACCATAGACTTTGAAAGACAAAGTTTGCTTTTTGTGGTTTTATGTATATATGCTTTAAAGGAATATAATTCCTGGTGTTTTATTGATAAGACAAGGAGGCTCACAGAGGGAATAAAACAGTGAATATCATTACATGTATATCTTTAGAAGGCTCAAAAAGGAAATAAAACGCTGAATAGCTTTATAGCTTTATAGCTTTACAGCTTTATAGCTTTACAGATTTTAGCAGAAAATATGAGTGATAATGTTATGTTTTGGCAAACGTTTCACAAAATGTTGTACAGAAAGTGTTTCAAGTTATCATATCTTACATATAATACAGTGCTTATGAGCAGCTGTAACACTTAACGACTTTTTGTGAAACTTGTGCCAGATGTCTTCATTCTTTACTTAATTGTCTAGTCCAGTTTTTAAATGTTTTTGCATAAACATGAAATTTTTTTTTTTAATGAAAGACATTTTTTTACACATGTGAGGATGATGGTGAGAGGATACGTTAAGATAAGAGCCTTTCTGAGGCTGACACATCAAGGTTTTTGTGTGAATGTACTGTCTCTCTGCCACTCTGCCAGCCATGGTGTAGGATATTCTATTTTAGACTGTGAGGGTCACATGTCGTATTATACTTGTCAATATTTCTACAATGCATATCTAAGCTATGTTTGAAACAACATCAGAGTTCAAAAAAATTTTTTTGTTCTGACTTTCAAAATTTGGTTGGGACTTGAAGTTTTAGTACAGTGTTGGTCCCAAATGACCACTTCAATATTTCAAAGTTTAAGTACAATGTTGGTCCCAATGACCACCTCAAGGAAGTATTTTTAAAAGTACTATTTTTCATATTGGACATTTTCTTTGGGACTGACATAGTATTTGCCTAAGTTAGTCCTGTGACTGGCAGTAAAAAAAGGATTTAATTTGAACTCTGCAACATATGTGGCACTGGCTAACTCGTACCCATTTGTTGTCACTACAGTACTATCAGATCTTTTTGCTTTATAATGTCAGATTATCCAGCCAAATCTATCAGTTGAAGCACGCTTGAGAATTCTTCATAATGTGTGGCTTTTTCCAAACAATGGAATTTACAAAACAAAAACTTTAGGTAATGGCCATGCCAAGCAGGAATCACCAGCAGGCGTTATTGATTTTATTATTTATTTTTCCAATGGCTATTTCCATGAACATATCAGTTCTGTTTGAACAGACACTGAGAAATGTTGACCAACCAAATGTTTTATTTAGAAAAGTACTGGTGGTATATTAAAAATTCAGAAAAGCTTTTGTTAACTTGTCAAAATGGTCAAATTAAACTGATGTTTTTATGGTACTTTGTCGACATCAGTTGATAGTTTTGGTCTTTGTTATGTTTTAAAGAAAAGCAGACAGAGAATAGCTTCACATTGCAGCTTGCTCTCAATATTTGACAATGTCAGTATGATATATAAGTTATATGTTTATAACTGTTTTGTTGATGTTTGTAGTTTGAGAAAGGTTGTTAAAGATGAATTGTCAGTTTTGTTTTTTAGAGATTGTACCATTACATATAACTGAGGTTTATTAAATAAATAACTTCTTTATAGTCCATATGACTTGAGGGGGGGGGGATAAAATTTTGGTCTGATTGAATGATTTAAAAGGTTTTTTTTGCCGAATGTTTTTCATTGGTCATTTTTAAGGGGAAGAGGAAAGGTAAGGTAAAATATTGAAAATTTGAAAAAATATCTTTTGTTTAAGTTTTATATTTTGAAATTACACTTTCCGTTTGCAAATTTATTGTACCATAGTTCTCTGTTTATGTTTAAAGATCAGCTATGAATTATTTTCAATATGTTAAGATGAAAAAATAAAATGTTGGCATGTTTGAAGTGCCTTTCTGTTTTATTATTATTTGTTTGAATGTAGTCAATAACCTACAGTATAAACAGAGAGTTCTGTATGAAAAACTCCAAAGCTGGTGAAATATCTTAGACTTTCTCTAATTTCCCCTTCAATTTTTGAGGTCAAGCAAGAGTATTTTTCTGTGTGCATAGTTAAAACACATAAGCTGGTGAAATGTCATGACTTTCTCCATATTTAAGCAGCAATCTCAAAGGCCAGACAAGAGTGTTTTTCATACAAAACTCTCTGGGTGTACTGTAGTTTACTGCTGTAGCTTTGTACTGGAGTGAACAAATTATCGAAGCAACTTGTTTGATTGAGAAATGATTTTTTTTTTAAACAGTTTCTGTCATTTTTAAAAAATTTTGTATAGCTTTTTGATATACATATATGTACCAAGGTGTTTGTAACCACTTTGTGAAATTTTTTTAAACATTTTTTTGGTCTTGGGATTTGGTAATGGGAAGTCAATGTTTAAGCTTTTGGTTCATGGAGTAAAATGTTTTTTTTGCTTTAACTACATTTCTAAACATGACAGGCCTTAAAAATTTTAAATGCAATATCTTGTTGATATTTTGGACAATGTATATTCAAGAACAAATAAAATATAGGTTCACACAATAGAAGAAATATTTTTTTGCAGATTTTTTTCTAAATCTGCAATTTCAGATTTAACAAACCATGAACCTCTAATTCTCTGCTGCTTGTTTTCTTTATTCTTTATTTATGGGAATTACATTATTATAATACAGCTGATGCAAAAACAACATAGAGGTCAAACTATTTGTATCATTTCATTGGTGTATATTTGGATTGACATTTGTAACTGGCTAAAAAATTTCTTACTGTGGATTCATTTATTTTTGTGGTTACCAATTTTCATGTTTCAGCAAAAAATCATAGTTTTGAGGATACTGAAATTTGTGTTTTTGAAAATTTCTAATATTCATATAATGTAAAAAAAAATGCACTTCGTTGGATACTTAAAATCGTGGTTTGACAGCATCCACAAAAACCACGAAAATTGGAATCCAACAAAATATAATACATCCACAGTATTCAAATTAGCCACCTTTCAAAGTTTCAACTGCACATTAGGAGAAAATACTTATACATTACATATAGAGAGTTTTGTATGAAAAACAACAAGGCTCTTAAATTCACCAGCAATCTCAAAGGTCACACTGATGTGTTTTAATACAAAACCCCCTGGTGTGTACTGTAATTGATAGCATAATACCTCAGTCTGCCCAATCTCATGAACAAACATAACATAATTTTTAAACAAACTCAGGTCAGGTCTTCTAGTTATTTTTAGCACAGTTTTTACATTTTGAATATTTTATGTTTAAATTGAATCTCATGAATATGTATGTATATATGAATTGTGGTTTTTTTAAGTACACATAGAAAATGTAAGAAAAAACATATCTTAGATTTAGAATTATAGCTTAGTAGACACACTCATGATCTTCACTGAAAGTCTGGTCATAATTATTAAGGATTCAGATTTTTAAAAGAGACCTCTGTGATTATAAGAAAAATATAGTTTAAATTGTTTCTATTTGGGCATGTTGCCTTAACAAGATTGCTGTTTTTAGGCCTGTTATGCCATGTCTTTATTAAATACACCAACCAGTCGGCATTTATATCATAATTAATTTGAAACAATGAAATCTATGCTTAAAAAGAAATGTTCGAGTTTTACAAAGAATTTTCAAAATATCCAGATTTTTAAAATTATCCCAAACACATTCTAAAGCCAACATAAAAAACAATTTGTAATTTTATCCAAGGCACAATGGGCGAAAAAGGGGGTCAGAAATTGCTTAATTAGATTTCAACAAATTTGTAGATTTTACTTCAAAAATTTCTTCCCTGTTTGATTGAAACTTAGGATCACATGAAAAGAAAAAAGGACAATTTCAGAACCATTTTTATATACACTGAATTTGGCTTATTTTTAATGTTTTTTTATTTATAATTATATAATTTGCCAGTTTATAATTATAAATAAATAGAACTCTCGTACAAACATTCACTAGGTTCCTGTATGCGGTCTATGTTTTCTAGTCAAAAAAATATTTGAGTCACAACATTTTGCAGAGTTGGTCCTGAGTAGGAAAATAAACAATATTTATTTTTGGCTTCACAATCACAAGTCTTGTCCAGAATGAACTAGTATTCTGTTTTGCTGTGGGTTTTTTTAACAGATTTTACCACTAATTGATTTGCGGTGCAAATTTAATTTTCTCTGCATTTACAATAAAAATTATGGAATTGAATTGTGAATTTTTTTTTGCTATACACAACAGTTAGGTTCACAACTTAATTCTTACATTTAGTTATTTTTCATCAAAATGTTGTAATTTTTTTTTAATTTGTGAAAAGAAGTTCCAAAATTTTAAGCCTTATTTTTATGAAATACAGTGGATTTGTATGATTGTTGTAATTCAGTTAGTTACAAGTTGAATATTTATTAATGATGTCTTAATTCAACAGATCAATTATGTTTTAAAAAATTCACAAATGGATAATTGTATGAAGAAAAAAAATGATTTCATAGATATGAAAATGTATTTTTATTGATTATATTAGCATTAATGTACATTTTGAAAAATTAACAAAAAGCCAAAATAAAAATGGTCAAGTATGTTTGTTAAAAATATACCGGTATGTAACATGTTTATTTTTGAATGCTTTATGATCGATAAACTATTATATATTTGATTTTTATTATTACATTATTGTCACAAGGCCTTCAAGAAATGTTAGTTCCATTCTTATGAAAACGAAAAATATGGGTATAGGAGCTAAATTAAAATCCCAAAGGTGGTAATAACTTGTTTTGGCTGTAAGGTCTGTAAGTTTCGTCGAGGTATGGCTTAGGTATCAAAACAACCGGAATTTAAGTTCCAATTGCAAGTTTCATTTTCAGGGCAACATATATATATGTCGGATATGATTTTCCATAAGTTGCTGCTAAAAATAATCCTCCACTCAGCAAATTATTCCTGAAATTGGGGCTAAAATATATATCACTGTTTACTAATGTTTTATTTACTCCATTGCTTACAAATTTTAAAACAACTCTAGCATTAAAGTTGGCACAAAGCATTATTTCACGGTAGACTCAATTACGTGGCATAGTCATCTTTGTGTTTATGTGCTATTTTCTTCTCCCTCAGTACAAAGCTTATTTACAGGTCCGTACCCATATGAGGTAAATGTCAGAGCAACCAGTTCCCAACCAGAAGAACAAAAGAGGGAAATTACAAATCTAGAGGTCTCCACAAGGCATTCGACAAGGGTGGAATAGCACCCCTTGTGAAAAGCTCTAAATTGCAACAAATAAAAAATGTGTATAGGTGAAATAAAACTGCTCCTACTTGAAAATTATCAAAAATGTACATCATCCTATTTTTGGTCCTTATTGTATCAGATGATGGTAAATCAAGAAAAGTGCTTTACAGCAGTTAAATTTGGCATTTTAATATATTTCTATAAAAGTATATAAGATGTGGATCATGTCTTTCTGGCATATTTCCATATTCTTTTTTTTAATGTAACAAAACAAAAACATAAACATACGTCCTAACTTGGGACAGGCACACCCGACATTATTAAAATAAATTTAATAAACTAGCTTAGAAAACCAAGGTTTGTTTTTGTGCAAGATGATAATAGCTTTCTAATAAGTTAAATGTTAATATGACATTCCTTTTCAAAATTATTTAAACTTTTTTGGAGAAGATGCAACATTGGGGAAAAAAATCCCCAGGGGAAATACCATCTCTATAATCAAATTACACCTCTCTGTATATAAATAAATACTTATTGTTTGTGAAACAACAGAAACTTGAAATTAAAGTAAAAGAATTACAGAAGACACACATTTTTGTAGTCACTATGGAAAACTGGAAGAAGCATGGAATTTTATTTAGAACTTTTCAGGCATTGAAGATTCCAAGAGATTGAGGAAAATTGCAAAAATCCTGGAAAAAAGCCTTGAATTCTATTTTTAGTACCAGTTAAAGCTAAAAAAATTATGACTGGTTGGTCACAGTATAATAAACCAAGTCTTGCTAACATTGCTTTAAAAGTTTTAAATCTGATCTAGAAAAAGTTGAAAATCCTCAAAAAAAACCTGGAATTTCAATAGGAATAAAGTGTGTCGACCCTGTTTTGTCCATTTGGGATATTTGTTTTAAATTTTCAATCCTGACAAAGGGGAAGTCCTCATACCATGTTCTCACTTCTCTACATTCACATGACATTGTTTCCTCTCTTTTGGCTGAATTTGACTTATTATTTCTATTTATTTGAATATGAGTACTTAACAGAACAGAACAGAAATTTTTATTTAGAGTCGGATAAACATAACAAATAACATAAGCTCTGTAGAGCTTTTATGCCGACTTATAAAAACAATAAAAATACAAACAAGTACACATTGTCAAACAAGTACACATAGTTAAAGCAATACACAGATACAAATATAATACATATGACATATAGACAAGTACACGCAGTCAATGTAATACACAGATACACATACAATACATGACATATAGACAAACACAGGTTAATGTCCAAATGAGCTCATGAAATTAAAAGCAAGATTGTTAAGCAAAATCAAGCTCATAATATAAAAACAAGCACTATTGTAAAATAAATTATTTAAATAAATAAAAGGTAAAAAGAAACAAAAAATAGCAAGGATCTAGCACTAAAATAAGAAAGATTCAAGATATGCAAGAGCCACATCTGCATGAACTGCCGTTCCAGTTATTAATTATAAAAATTATTAATTTTGAATTGTTCTAAACTGGTTTCTTTTCAAATATTTTCAGGCAGCTCATTCCAGAGTGTGGATCCATCTGAATGAATTAAGACCAAAGCTTGTTGTTCTTACCTGTGGTACATTGTACTCCAACTGTATATATTTTTCTAAAAGAATAAGATACATTTTTGAATTTAACAATATCATGTTAATATGAAGGAGCCTCTTTGTGTAAAATTTTAAATACTTCTATTGCCATCGTTCTTAATCTTCTTATTTTGAGACTAGGTAGAACAGATTTTTTAATTTCATAAGAAACGTTATAGTCTTCATAAATAAACCTCAAGGCACGTTCTTGAATTTTCTCCATTTTTGTAGTATTTACCTCCCCACAGAAATGCCAAACAACAGGACAGTAATTAAAATTGGACATAACAAAGGAGAAATAAATAATAAGCCTTCCCAATTTTGTTAAAAGTCTTCCAATACGTTTCGACTCGCCTGCCATAATACATGTATGATTCACTATAAAACCGCTTGCCTCATAATAAAAACAAAACTAGCACTGTCACTTATTCATGTAATTAAACTGGTTACCGCAATTTCTGCTTTTTACACAAGCTTGTCATAATAAGAGAATAGAGCATAGACTTGTCTTCTCGAAGTTGAGAGTGTACATAAACTGGCCTCCTACTGAGTTACGCATCGCCTCTTGGGGGCTGTTGCATTTTAAGATATCACGATAAAGAGTTGGCTCAGCATTTCAGACTGAAATGCAAAGGGAAATTAGAAATTAAAGCTGTTTTTGCCACTTGAAAACCATGAGGTGAGCTATATTGTTCAGAAATAGGGCGCTTTGATACTAAAATGTCAAACTGCTTTTTGGTTCCTTAATATCCATATAGCTAATCACCATCAATGATAAAATACTTTTCGACTCGCTTGCAAACAATGAAAACAAAATCAAATGTACTCATCCGACAATGCTCTTTCTCTAACTGTTTTTGAGTTACAAGGGTGAAAACATATGTGAAAATGTATTAGTTAAATATGGCTATACTTTTCTAACTGGAAACAAAATGGTTATTCAGAAAAACAAGTTTTTTTTAATATACTCCGTTTTTGTGTCACGCGCTTTAACCAGGGCAACATATTTGGACCAGTTTTCATTAGATTTATTTTTAGTCTTTCATTTTGCTCTGTATACAAGTGCACCTTGTGTTTGAATGGTTAGCGTGCTCTCCAGGAGTGCAGAATGTCATGGGTTTGATCCCCGGTCAGGTCATTAAACATTGGAAATTGATTGCTGTTAATTTAATTTCTTAGCAAGCAGCATTTATAGAAGTAAGAGTAAAGAATGGTCGGTCCAGAAGCAGAATGTTGTTTAAATCCGACTAAGTGTGTTGGTCTAGTACAAAGCAGGGGTTTATTCATCACTTATTAATATGCTCTTGTCCTTGATATGCATGGAATATTTGCTGTTGGACGTAAAGTAACATTTAATCAATAAATTAAACCACCATTAGATTTCTGGTAAAAATGCAAAAATTTACTGACTGGAACCAAGCTATTTTTACAAAGGAGCCTTCAGAGGAGCCAGATGCTGGTCGTTTCGTACCATAACCAGTTCATACCATTTATTACCCCAAAAATACAATTTCGCATAACCTTTCTATGAAACCAGTTCGGACAATGATATAGCGTTTCATACCGCTGATACTTTATTAAATATGGTACAGACCAGTTCATACCAATGACGTAACACATACCAATTTTACCAGTGATATATACCATTTTTTATCATAGATATTGTATTAACCAATTTATACCAATGACATATACATAAAAGGTGTCATAAGAAAAGATGAAAATTTCAAATTTTAAGGGCGACGGGTTCCACATGATGTCAAAAGTACCAATGGCCTTTGGCCCGGTTAGCTAACACAACTGGTCGGCTCTGTACAAGTTATTTTTTAATTGTTCCATGTATTAATTGAAGTTATGTTTGTACATTGGAACTTTGTTATCCATTTATATTAGTAGAACTGTATAGATACATTACTCTAAAATTCTGGTAAGATATTACAACTGGATAAATATATACATCAAGGTAACGTACTTGGCTTATATAATCTCAAAGGCCAAATGTCCATGGTGGGTCATGTGATGTTTTTCTTTCAGTGTCTAATGTCTTCATTCTACCTCATTTCAACTCTTTTGCTTCTTTTTAATCAAAAATGACACAATTACTACCTGATATATCCAAAGTGCGAATCGTAATGTAACACACGAATGTAATTTTTATACTATGGTATTTTATATAAACAAACAGGCTATTTTTTTTATATTTAAAAAAATATATATTATAGGTAGACGGAATCAAATACATTAAAGGCAAACCCTGTCAACCGCGTTTATTTACCCGTAGACAATTTAAATACTATCACAGGTAAGACACGATGCTATATACTTTTTGTTTGTCATCTTTTTTATGAGCATGTTAGTGTCACTCGTAATAGTAGAATATATCTATCTTGTTTACACGCTACTCGTGATTGTTGTTCGGACTTGTTATTTTTTACAATGCGACTACTGATTGTTGTATTTCAGAGTTAATGAACAACACTTTTGAACAAAAGAGATGTTAACGGGCTTGAAATACCATATCTACAGATAAACAAAATTCATGTTCGTACAACGACATTTAGTATACATGAACTCGAAAATTGGTATTTTCTAAATGACGTAGACTTCAAAGACACTGACTAATTTCCTAATAAAATAAACAAACATGAATAATTTTTTATTTGTATTTGCGCTTAAGCTATTGAAAACCAGTTCAAGCAATATGATTGGAACATTCAACATGTTCTAAATAATAATATTTAATTTATATGTATGAAAATCGAAGTAATTACTGTTGGTTCGACAACAGATCAAGAAAACCACGATGACCGTAAACCAAAAATCCCACAAGAAGCATGGAAATGTGACACGTGTGAATTTAAAACAAAATGGAAAACCAATTTTAATAAGTCACAAAAAGATTCATAGCAATAGCCAACTGGGTTGGGCCATGTGTGAAAGTAATTTGCTAAATATGTCTTTTCCCTAAGTCAAGCTTTTCTGGGTGCAATTTATTTAGCTATATTATATTTTATGACATGTGTGTTTCCGTCTTTGTATTTATTTTAAAATTTAAAAACTATCCCACGGTTAACGGTTTATGTTTTTTTATTATGTAAGAGCGGTTTATACACTATTATCTGCCCCTGAGATTTTTACGTTGATGGTTGGTCATCTACGTTTTGTTAAAGTTTGAATAAGCTATAGTAATTTTAAAAATGCGTACATTTCTTTTATTGGACACTCTTTCGTGGTTCCTATAAGAAGAGTTGTTTTCAAAGTTCCATCCAGGCGCGCCTCAAAGCATTTCGTTTATTTCCTGCTACTTTGACTTCTAATTGTTTATTGGGATGGGCCTGGGAGTACTAAATATATACTCCCAGGATGGGGTAATGAGTATTACGATGAATTAAATCGTCATATACAGGTGTATAAAATTCAAAGTGACTGCATTTTAAGTCTCATTACAGTACATCAGAACTGTAAATTAAATAGAACCAGCTTTAAAATTAGCACCCTTATACTAAGATATACACAAATAGAAATATTGACATGAAATAAAAAATCGAATTATAATTGTAGAAATTATTTTTTTCCCTTATAGCCTTTTCTATTATATTAACATTTTCATTATTTTTCCCCTGATAACCTTTTCTATTGTATTAACATTTTCATGTGGATTACAACAATAACATATCGCACATGTAGAATAGAAACAAAAATCAGTCAGTGCAACGATAACGTACCGCGCGTGAACAGCAATTAAATATCGCAATGACAATGGTATAACATTTCTGAGCAATGAGTCATATTCATGTCAAGTTATAACCCCCAAATCTCTCAGATATTGATATATGTAATCATGTTTAAGTTGAAAATACACATCATAACGGCCTATGACTATACTGAGTTTTTAGCTAGTTTCTTTGACAGATGTTATTACGTAACAGCTTTTTATTGATACTCCTACTTTTTCGCTACTTTGAAGAAATATTTTTATTTACAAATGAATTTTCCGACCTGTTGTTCAAATCTGTCGTCATACCTGTTTTTTCTTTATCTGATTTTTCCCATAATACACTCGATCACAAAAATCACATTTGCGGTTTACAAGAATCAACCGTTTTCACGATGCGCACTTTGGATATAGTGATTCAGGTATTATTACTTTAATATTTAGCTGGACAAAGAATTCTGTGAATGCAAATTATCTTCACAAAGTTGTAATCCTGTCACAAAGCCGATACATAAGCTACGGAGTGTCCCATTCAACCTTTTACTTTTTTATTAGAAAACAAAATGATTACAAAGATGATGCCAATTCTCAATCTTAGGGGATAATTACTCCCCAACCAGACATTGCTCTTAATTCTTAAAGAGCAAACTTTGATGCAATATAAATTGCTGACCTGAGAGTGTCAACGTTGATCTGTACCTTTCCAACATCGGCATTCCAGAACCTCCAAAAGTTAACTCAAGCACGGGAAGCTTGTTACGACTTCCACACAGCACATGAGAAAAACACCGCAATAATATTTAAAAGAAAGAACATGGAATATATGCCAGAAAGGCACAATCCACATCTTTTCTGAGTTGCAAACCGTATAATTTCTATCCTTGTTAAGCTGTTGTCTAAGTTTAATTGATTTTCGTGGGGGGATGGGGTAGGCACAAAACAAGTTCTTAAAAATACTGCATTGCATTTCTCTCTCTTATCAAACTGATTGTTGTATATTTGAAGGAGTAAAATCGCATCAGTAGTTTTAGAACCAATGGGAAGTCCGAGATCTAAACATAGTAATCGAAACACGAAGGCATGTTCATCATAATTTTTACCATACCAAATTTATATAATAGGACCAAGTTCACAGTTGTTGCGTTATTCAATTCACATTATACATTCAATGGACATTAAAGAAGAGAACCGACTGACTTTAGGTATAAATGCCTATCAATACCCCTTTAAATTTTATAGATCGTTTCAAAAAGATCAAGAATTCGATGAGTATATCTATATTTCTCTTAAATAGTGTCGGAAGGGGATTTAAATAAGCAAATTTGTACACATCTATTGAACGTATCTAAGGTTTAATAAATACATTGTTTTGCCGTTGGATTTAAAGAATTGGTGGTTCAGCTACCGGGGATTTGATCGAATTTTAATTCTGACTTCAACAAGAAAAGTCCTTGGAAACGGGATTGTATTGGAATTAGTGAACTTTTTATGCCAGAAAAATCTAACTTATTATGTAATTCTGAGATGTTCATACCAGATTAGGATTAACTGAATAATGAATGGATTAGCAATTGAAGACGGTAAGAAATAAACGGTTACCCGATTTCTCATTTAATCCTGTTACATTAATATAAATATTTCATTGTTGAGACTTATAACATGAAATTACAATATTATATTGAAAATCAATCGACAAATTTTCAATCTTTGAACATTTATATTCTTTTATTATATGATCAATATTAAACTGTTTACAAATCACCATAGAAAACAAATTGGTGTGAAATAATACTTCGTAATCACCATTTAACTTTTAAAAAGCTAAACTGAAATATTAATTTAATAATGAATGTAAAGAAAACGATTTTTTATCCTTCCTACGTCGGTAGAATACAGTATTTCATAAAACAATCAAAGAAAGTGAGGCTAAACTTCTTTTGCGCTTGGCATAATTGGCTGGCTGTGGTGGTCCGCACAACAGGTTAACGGTCCTGATACTAGCATTTGATGTCAGTCGGAAAAATACTTGCAGTCTCAACTGCCAGGGTTTTGTTTAAATGATACGCAAGGCATTTCATTTTACACAGTTTTGTGTGTGAGTCTCAGTACAGGCAAATTTTGCGTATGGTGTTTTTGTCACATGACTATTGGATGATATGTGCTTTGATGTAACTTCTAATATAGTTAACACCAACACATACTTTGTAAACCTGGTTTACATGTTTCATTATCACTCGGTTGACGTATTAAGATGCCAATGGTCGATTTCCGTCACTTTGAATTGTTCAACGTTTTGTGTTTGTTGGCCCCTTTACAGTCTGCATTACAACGTGAACCTTGGTCTGTTGAATGCTGAACAGTTAAAAATAAATGTTCACTTATTTTTTATTTGAATTTTGTCTTATTGACAATCAATCACACCACAACTCCAAAGTCATATGCAGGGGTGGATCAAGGGGCCCCGAACCCACTTTTGAAAATGCAAAAATGATTAAAGCACTTGTTTGGAATGCAGGCGAGTATGTTTTGGTGGTTCTCCTCTCTAAATTTATGTACGAGTATTGCTGGCAAGTGGGCCTCCTCTTTTCCAAAAGTCTGCATCCACCATGATATGTGCGCGTTATACAAGACAGCTGTGTTCGTCATGTACTCCGATTACATGACAGTAACTTCTAATATAGTTAGACCTCGCTGTGTACTGTAATACCAAGACAGTTGTATAAGTGGTGTACTCTGGTTAAAAGACAATTGCGTCCGCGTGGTGTACTGAATTCCACGGCAGTTACATACGGGTTGTACTTTAGTTAAAAGAAAATTGTTTCCACGTGGTGTTTTGTATTCCACGACAGTTGTATAAGGGGTGTACTTTGGTTAAAAGATAACTGTGTCCGCGTGGTATACTGATTCCAAGACAGTTATATTAGTGGTTAACTCTGGTTAAAAGGCAATTGAGTCCGCGTGGTGTATTCCAGATACCAGACAGTTGTCGTTTTTACTCTGGATACAATGCAGATTGTTTTATTCAGTTACAAGACAGTTGTGTCTGGTGTCTTCTGGCTACCAGACAGTTGTGTCCTTGTTTTACTATGACCACAAGACAGTTGTTTGGTGTAGTACCCTGAGTACAGTACATATGTCTGTAGTCTGGTTACAAGAGAGATGTCTCTGCTGTACTCTAGTGTCCGTAGGGTACTCTACTCTTGATACACTACAGATGGATGTACTCTAGATACAACACAGTTTAGTAAGTGGTGTGCTATGGTTACAAGACGGTTGTGTTTGCTGTTCTTTAGCCTATTGGCTGTTGTATTATTGTTTGTGATTACACGACGTTTGGCATGTGTACTACCCCTTATGCAGTACAGATGACACATGACACCTGTGTCCTTAGTTTACTATGGATATAAGGTAGTTTTGTCTGGTAAATCCGGTTACAAGACAGTTGTCTGGTGTACTTCAGACACAAAGCTAAAGTTACTCTCGTTTCAATACAGTTTTATCCATGTGTTCACTGGTTACATGACAGTTTTGTCTTTGGTGTAATCAGGATATAAGACATTAATATTTGTGTTGTACTCTGTTTAAAAGATTGATTTGTCGGTGTCGTCTGGGTACAAACAATTGTGTTTTGGTTTTGAATGATATAATTTCCTTGTCTTTTGACTGATCGCAGTTCACATGTCAAGCTTAGAATAATCAAAAAAAAAAAAAAAGCCGTAAACAAACGCATATAGTACCGAACGCTAATTTACGTTTAATGTTAGCACAATTAGTAGAGCAAATATTTGGTTAACGGTTTTCCTATTAACCACTTTATATGTTTCAATGTTTACAAGTCCGTGATGCTTATCAACTACTATTGGTAGATATTTGTTATTCTATAAATCGATCACTTTTAAATGAAGTAATTTAGTAACATATATCATCACATATTCAATAGTGATAAGTTCTCTTTTTGCACGGTTAATGAAGAACAAATTTCACTGCGATTATTATGCATTCAGGGCTGATACGAAGGCTGATATAGATTGTACATTGTACATCCATATCGACCCTAACACGCTATCAGAGAACTAAACTGTATTTATTAATTTCTTAATTCTGTATGCATAATAAAATATGGGGCCTCGGTTGATAATTGGGTAGATATGGAAAGTGACATGTGATAATCTATAAATATCAGTAAAATTACACTTGATTATAAAATGATTTTTAGCATGTTTAGAGCCTACTTCTTTTTTACACACATGTTAAAACACTGGTATGTGCATTTGAACTACCTGTGATATATTAACGGTAAGTATAAAAACTGTCTGCCCAAAATATTGTTTCAAACCGTTCTTGAAATATGGAGCTACAATGGTTACATAGGATCTCTTTTTGGACTAAATTTTCATATAGTGCAAATGTTCAATTCCATCATTTCTAATTGAAAACTTTTCATTTAATATAATGAGAAGATGGTTAGCTAGTGTTAACATACAAGAAAACATATACTTTGGTTTATAGAAAACGGGTGATTTTAATTTTGTGCTACAAAAACAAGGCAATAACGATTCCGTCGGTGTAATAAGAATTTCTTCTGTCACATGGTTGTTAAATAACGTTATCTTTTAACTTAAATTACGTTTTGTATTGCATGGGAAAAGAATATTCTAATTATTCCATGTGAGTAAAGAATTAGATTAATGAACAGGATAGGCCAAATAAAAACAGCTACACAAATAATTTGAATTGGAACCTTTAAATCCAGTGTTCAGATAATGTCATCTTATCTAAAGTATATCGTTTAAACAACCTCGATTTTGGACATGTTGAACATGATAACCGACAAACATCCCATTTTGCCAATGTTTCACTGAATGCGCACGTTTATTATCCGGAAACTCAATTTTTTAAACTCTTTGCAGTCTTTTCCAATTTTGATTCGATCGAATAATGGTTGTTCCAATGTTTTTCAAGCTACTAAACTTCAATAATCTATCGACGTATTTCATGTACTCACCAACGCGCTGCATTCGAGGTAGTATTTATCAGATCAAAAAATCTTCCAGAAAATACATTGAATTATGATTCAAAGATTAGCTATAAATCATTATTATCCGCCTATTGAGTTTCCATTATTTCTGAAAAACAATATATTTTTATTGACAAATTGCAAAAACTAACGCTGATATCATAAATTTTGCGTGTCTTCGATTTTCTAATATCGAAGTTAATGATTTCTCCGTATAAATGGAATAACAATTTTCTAAAGCTTTTATAAATAATTATAACAGCTATCTCCTTTGATCTTTACTAAAAATTATTCGTATTCAGGTGTACTTGCACACAAAATGCGTTATAACATTGTGAACGTCGAAGCACATTTCATACTACCATCCTGTTAGCAGCCATTTTTTACTTGATATACAACTGGCGAACAATGTAAACAGACTTTGTTTGTTGGCACACTTTTTGAGTAGCCCTTACAATGTAGTCTAACATTCCGACCTTCTCCAGACAGTTTCAATGTAGCCGTGCCTTTACACACATTGGTCATTTTTATCATCTTCTATCAATAGTGGTCACTCCTTTTTCTTTATTTGACATTGTCGTGTCGAGCTTTACATTGATTGTGGTTAAACCTTGCACATAGATAACATTTAAAACTAGAAGCTCAGGAGGTTGAGCCTGTATCGCCCACCTGACTTTTGGCAAAGTAGTTTCAGAGGAGAAGATTTTTTAATGAATCAGCCAATCAGAAACAAGATTTGTCTGGCGGTCTTGTTTTTCTCCCATTGGGATGAAATGGGGAAAATTCCATGGATGCTCTACATTAAATATTAATCAATTTCACCAA
>JAULBM010340625.1:0-12600 GCA_032357055.1 Geukensia granosissima
TCTTTGTTCACATTAACTCTGATTGGGCAACTCTAAGCCAGGTGAGCGATTACAGGCTCCTGGGAGCCTCTGGTTTACATCATGAACTGTATATCATATTTGGCCCATTAATGTAATTAGAAATTCATAATTTTTTTTTTCAAATGATCTTCCTGATGAATGCCTGATGAATCCAGAAAAGCTCTTTAATCACAATTACATCTTGTTATGAATAATTATTATAAACACAGAGTTGGCGAAAATTGTCAGTCCTACAGGTCCCGACAGCTAAAAATGGGGTCGGTCCGGTATTTTTCTTCCTTTGGGCGGTCCCGATGACTGCTGAAAAGGGGTCGTTGCAGTCTTCGTGATTTTAGGTTTTTTTTGGTCGATAGATATATTTTGCCTATGCAACTGGTTTCCGATTTTGAGTTACCATTATCATATAATATATTCATATTGATCACCAGTAAACAATATAAACAACATGACATGGCCTCTAAATTACGTACTGGGGCTACTCCTGGTATACCATTACAACCTTCAAAGCCACTGCCATTAAACAAACGAAAAAGACTTAGCGGGAGAAGTATGACAGAGAAAGGCGGCCTGACCTCAGCTTTTCTAATTTTTGTTTAAGCTTTTAAGGTTCCACTAAAGTCAAGAATTTAGGACATCGACTAGCCCATAGATTATAGATAATTACTTTGATTTACAGTAAATTAAACTGAATATACAAGCTTTTTTTCTAATAAACTTTATGTATAAACTTGTGTTTTTGTCACAAATAATTTTGAAATGAAATTATTGATGCAGTAGTTTGTATCCTGATTTGAGAATTTTCCAAAACGACGATTTTATACAAGCCTGCCAATGTCCCAGATTTTGACTTCATTAGAACCTTAAAATGAGGTAATTTATGGGGCCGGTAAATTTTGTGTGGGACTGACAAAAATTTTACTTTTGACAGTCCTATGACTGACAGAGCAACAAAAGTTTTGGCAAACTCTATAAACATATGTAAGATGTAGATTGTGTCTTTCTGGCATATACTCCATATTCTTTCTTTTAAATTTAATTGTTGAATAAATTACAGTATATGATCAAGAGTGATCATTTTTTATAAACTTGCACAAAAATTATTAAGTATTTTATTTAAATCCAATGCTTTCCAGAGAATTGAAAAAAAATTCCATTTTGGTAGTTACGTTTCCAATATAAGGTGACAGTGGCATTAAGTTTTACCCTCTGTCGTGTTTGGCTGTCAATTTTTTAAAATTTATCAAAACATAATAAGGGCGAGTTGTACTGTGTCTCCATTTTTCAGTGTCCGATTTCTTCTTGTTTGCCCAGTGGACAGAGACGTTTGAATAATTTCATCTTTGATATTTAGGATTGACACATACCTGTTAACCCTCCCATTTGAGGAGGGAGACTCCCTCTTTTTCATTGTTTTTTGGTCAATCTCCCACTTTGAGAAAGTCTCCCTCAAATTTTGATTAGAAATAATTAGTAGAATAATGAGGTATCATAGATATTGTATCTTTGTCTTATCTGTGTAATTAGTTTTCTAGCAAAATTATCTTTTTCATTCTGCAAAAAAGCAAAATCTGAACAGGTATGTTGACACAAATAAAATATTTGAAGAAGTCAATAAAATAAAGTAACTTTTGAAAAAAGAAATCAGTCTTTTACCCATTATTTTTGACTGCAATGGTAGAACCATTTCATTATTATTTCAAGAAACTGTTGACATTTTTTTTTATTAAATTGTTATATTTCATCATATTATATTCAATTATTTTGGTGTTTTTTGTTAATATTTAATTTTTATACATGTGTTATTTTAGAAGTGTGTTTAGCTTTTTTTATGATATAAACCTCCTTTTTTCATGGTATACATTTTTATTCTATTAAAGTGAATGTGGACGACTTTGAAGGAAAAACTTAACTGTTAATATGTAAAGTAAATAATAATTGGTGTAACATGGGAGAGTTAGTGACACCACAAAATTATGACTGCAACCAATGTGAATCGAAACCTGGTGGCCTGCATAATAGCCAAAGAGTTATCTCTCTTGCTCTGCTAATAAAGGCTGGTTATAAATCTACCCAGGTAAGCAATACCATTAGATTGGGAAGTGGGTATCTGCCTATTTATGGCATACTTACTGTAATATTTGGGGAACTATCAGTTTTCCAAAAGGTGTTGTCTCCCCTGGAAATGAAACTCGTGTTGGTCAGTCATACAACATGAAATTTTCTTCTGCAGGTAAAAATTATAATATCCTGTATGATTAAGAAGGTAGACTGTGTAAGGGAAGTAACTCATAAAATCAGTTATGTGTTTGTAATTTTCAGTTTCATCAAAGCTTACAGAGGTTTAATTTAAAAAGAATGAAATCAGTTTTAGTTTCAAAGGTGCTTTCATTAAATTTATGGAAAAATTGTTATTGCTAACTTACCAATGATTTACAACTTGAAAAGTACATATAGTATACCAAATTTTTTCACATTTATTAAACGTTAGTAATTTTGTATTTTATATTATAAGAGTTATGTCTTGTTATCTTGGTATTGCCCCTTTAAACATCTGAACAGTTAGTACCCATGGTTTGGAAGATTTTATCCGTCAGTGTTAAGAAGAATGATTTTATTATTTTCAAACACCAATTTCATTGATCATTTCACCTTGGTGGTGTAATGGTTGTAGTGCTCTCCTTGAGTGTAGAAGGTTGTGGGTTCATCCCCTGCTGGTTCAAACCAAAGACATTCAAATTGGTATTTGCTGCTTCTCTGTTTAGAAATGTGTCTGGGTAAAGTGGCATGTCTTCCTGGGAACTGTTGCTTTTGTGAGCTAGCACATTAAAAATCCAGCTCAGCATGTCAACCTAGTACAACTTGGGTTTCATTCATCACCACTCATCTTTAATATGCTCTTGTTCTGAATATGCATGAAATATTTGCCACTGGACGTTAGGCACCATTCAGTCAATCAGTCAGTTTCATTGATTTAACAACTGTTCATTTATCAATAAAGGAGAAGTGAGGGGAGGATTTGTAGTACATTTTTGCAATTCCCTTTTTATAAATCAACTTCCACTTTATTACAATTGGTTGTGACAGTATTTATTGATTGATCATGAAATAATTCATATTTAAAATTGAGATTCTTTAAAAATGGTTTATTGTTTAAAATAAAATTTTGGATTGAATTTAATATTTTGTATACCGGTAATGTATAGTCATGGAAGTATAATATTGATACTCCAACACGATTTTCAACAGTTTGATCTGCCATGCCAACAAATTGGAGATAATTGATAACATTCATGTCAAGTAGCTATTTTGAGGTCAATCAACATTTTGACACAATTCATTAGTTATCACCTTTACAGAATGTGCCTAGATGACCAGATGTGTACATTTTTTCCAAGGAAGTTACCTTTACACATATTTTTAGTAACTGTTTATAAGTGTTAAGCCTACCATGCACAACCTCTCTTTTTCAAATATCATCAGATACAATCAATCAATCATAGTGGAAAACCTGTAGCTATGATTTGTTTATTTTAATCAGTTATAGCTGGTACAAATCTTATTTTCTGTCATTAACTGGATCCTGGGTTTCAATGCAATTAAATACAATTGACTTGAAACAAAAATTAAGTGAACCTTTTTTTGGGTTGTTTCATGTAGGTTTTGGCCATATAATGGCTGTTTGTTTTATTGTCTGCGGAATTAAATGATGCAATGTACGTTGGTCTATAAATCAACTGTTTTGAATATGCTATTCTAGGAAAATGTTATTAGCAACAAAAACCGTGTGATTCAGTTATCATAGATCATCACAAGTCTGAAATCACATTGTTGTCAAACTGTGTCGGCTCCTTTTATTTTCTTACAAAATCAACAGGGATGATTGTTATAGTTCCTGTCAATAATATACTTCCTTGGTATAAATCTAATATGTCTTCTTGAATGTTGGATTTTTTTCATTATTTCATTAATAATATAAGAGCTCATATGAATTTTTATCATTATTTATTTAAATATATTTATATTAAATTTTTATTTAAATATGATATTGCTTTGCAACTGTATGGCTGAAATGGATTAAAATTTAAAAATTTATGTGTATTATTATTTGTGTCTGATCTCTTTTTTTGATTTCTTCGTCATGATAGTGTCAAAGATTTTGCACAAGAAATATTTTATATAAAAGTTTTACAGTTTAATGCCAAAGTAGAATGTCCTTGTGAGAGATCTGCATTGTTTACAAAACAGAAACAAAATAACAGATTTCACGAACTACTTTGGAAAACAGCATTAAGTCAGGTGCTATTAATGGTAAAGTGCCTCCTGTCCAAGTCTTTGCACCTGTCATGGAAGAGTCAGCGCCTCCTGGCTCATTGCGCCACATGTCAAGGAAGAGTAAGCGCCTCTTGTCCCATTGCATCACCTGTCATGGAAGAGTAAACGCCACCTGTCAAGGAAGAGTAATCGCCTCCTGTCCAATTGCGTCACCTGTCTTGGAAGAGTCAGCGCCTACTGTCCCATTGCACCACCTGTCAAGGAAGAGAAGGCCCCTCCTGTCCAATTGCGCCATCTGTCATGGAAGAGTCGGCGCCTCCTGTCCCATTGCGCCACCTATCATGGAAGAGTAAGCGCCTCCTGTCCCATTGCGCCACCTGTCAAGGAAGAGTAAGCGCCTCCTGTCCCATTGCGTCACCTGTCATGGAAGAGTCAGCTCCTCCTGTCCCATTGCGCCACCTGTCAAGGAAGAGTAAGTGCGTCCTGTCCCATTGCCCAACCTGTCGTGGAAAAGTAGGCACCTCCTGTCCCACTGTACCTCCTGTCAAGGAAGAGTACGTGACACCTGTCAAGGAAGGGTAGGCGCCTCCTGTCCAATTGCGCCACCTGTCATGAAGAGTAAGTGCCTCCTGTCCCATTGCGCCACCTGTCAAGGAAAAATAAGCTTCACCTATCCCAGTAGAAGCACCTGTCATGAAGAGTAGGCACCTCCTGTCTTAGTCACATTACCTGTCATGAAAGTGTTTGTACCTGTCCCAGTTGTGGTACCTGCTGTGGAAGAGTGAGTACCTTCTGTCCCGGTGGTGGCATCTGTCATGTAAGATAAAAAACCTTCCGTCCTAGTTGTGGCACCTGCCATGGAAGAGTAAAAACCTTCTGTCCAAGTTGTGGCACCTGTCATGGAAGGGAAAGCACCTTTTTTCTCAGTTGTGGTACCTGTCATGGAAGAGAAAAGGAATTGGAAGATACCAAAGGGACAGACAGAAATCTTGAACTCGGAAGACAGACAAGACCATGGCTAACAAAATAAAACGAAAAACAAACATAGATTACACAACACTAAACTGAAAACTAAAGCTAGAGTAACACGAACCCTAAAAACCAGGGTGAGTTCTGGTACTTCAGAAGGGTAAGGAACTCACAATCGATGTTAGTCACACCCGGTATAGGAACAGATTTGTAATCATGACAGTCGGAAGATATCCATTGTCATCTGTGAAATGGATATTTCGTCTGGTCAACCAATTCATGATGTCGACCGAAAAACTTCCGAAGTGATGACTCTAATCTTTCCCTGAGAAACCCTTGGCTCAGTAGCTTTCTTGTCAGCTACAACCCTCTATCAATAAAATCCTGATAGGTAGCACAAGCCCTGAGGTAGTGTATCAATTGAGAAATAACACTCTGTATGCAGGCGCGGCTGGAATGTTGCTAGACATAAACGGAAAGTTTACAATCTGAAAATCAAAGTCATCTCTCTTGTAAAGATTTGTTCTTAATCCGCCCTTAATGTCAATTTCTAGGTGCAAGTCTAGTTAAGAAGCAGACCTTTCTATTTGATTTCAAGTTCAATGTGATAAATGAGGTCAACATAGTCACCAAATTTAAAGTTATTCAGTGAAAGGACAACATCTTCATAGCGGAACGTGAAACCAAAAGAAAGCACCTTCTATCTCAGTTGTGTTACCGGTCATGTAAGGGTTCGTACTTTATATCTCAGTTGTGGTACCTATTATGGAAGGGTTTGCACCTTCTGTCCCAGTTGTGGCACCTATCATAGAACGGTAAGCACTTTTTATCATAGTTGTGGTACCGGTCATAGAAGGGTAAGCAAATTTTATCTCAGTTGTATTATGGAAAGGTTGGTGCTTTCTGTCCCAGTTGTGGTACCGGTCATGGAAGGATGAGCAACTTCTGTCCCAGTCGCGGTAACTATCTTGAAAGAGTAAGTACCTTCTGTCCCATATGTGGCACCTGACTTGGAATAGTAATTAAGTTCCTTTTGTCCCAGTTTTGGCATTTATCAAGGAAGATAAGGGACCTTCTGTACCAGTCGCAGCACCTGTAATGGAAGGGTTAGCACCTCCTGTCCCAGTCGCGGCACCTGTCATGGTAGGGTTAGTACCTTCTGTCCCAGTCGCGGCACCTGTCAAGGAATGATAAGTACCTTCTGTCTCCGTCGTAGTACCTGTCATGGAAGGGTTTGTACCTTTTGTCCTAGTTGTGATACCTATCAAGGAAGAGTAGTACCTTCTGCCTCGATCACGGTACCTGTCAAGGAAAGGTCAGCACCTTCTATCCGAGTTGTGGTACCTGTCATGGAAGGGTTAGCACCTCTTGTCCCAGTCGCGACACCTGTCAAGGAATGGTAAGTACCTTCTATCCCAGTCTCAGCACCTGTCATGGAATGATAAGCACCGCCTGTCCCAGTCGCAGCACCTGTCATGGAAGGATAAGCACCTTCAGTCCCAGTCGTGGCATTTGTCATGAAAGGATTAGCACCTTCTGTCTCAGTTGTGTTACCTGTCATCGAAGGATGAACTTCCTGTCCCAGTCGCGGCATCTGTCAAGGAAGAGTAGGCTCCTCCTGTCCGAGTCGCAGTACCTATCATGGAAGGATTAGCACTTTCTGCCTCAGTTGTGTTACCTGCATGTCACGGAAGTATTTACACCTTCTTGCTCAGTTATGATATCGGTCATGGAAGAGTATGAAACTTCTGTCCCAGTCGTGTTACCTTTCATGGAAAGGTAAGCACCTTCTATTCAAGTCGCGACACACTTCATGGAAGTGTGATAATTGACGGTGGAGGTATAAGCCTTAAATTTACTCTCTATCTTCTATACAGTAAAATCATGTTATGATGCATTCTTGTATTACCTTTGTCTGGAAACAAAACACACCTGTACCATTTGATCCCAGCCTTTGTACTCCAGGTTTGCGTCCATAAAGTTTTATAAAAAGACTTATCCGCAACATATTCTTTGTACTTTATATTAAAGATTACAATCTTTACCATTATTAAGCATTTATGGAACAGTATCTTGACCTATCATGGTTACAGATTGTAAACTTTTCAAATGTCAAACTACCTTTTTTATAACCGATTTTTTTAAATCGATCAAATATTTCAGGTGACGATAAAAACAGCTTGAAATATGAAAATTTTCTATAGATGCATGTGTTTTTTGACAAAATTTACGAGACAAATTGTAAACGTTGAAGATTCGTTTTAAAAAAGTTAATATATTCTGTAAAACAAAACAAGATCGCAAATTTCCATCTCGAAATTTCTTCTCGCGTACTCCGGCGTACCGATAAGCCTGCCAGTAACATTATATACATGTATGATTTCCAAACCCTCTGTCAAAATTTCGATGAAATAAGGCATCCTTAACTTTATACAAAAAAGTTTTTAATGATTAAACTGGGACCCCCATAGACCCCAGCTTTGTTAAGATAGCTTACCATATAATGGGAGAGAAATTTTACAGAATATACAAATTATTTAGATAAATATAATACCGGTGTATGAAATGACAAATTAGATATAATTTGTTATTATACTTTATGCAAATTTCTTATGTAATCCAGTTATTTCATTTTTTCTTCAGGATGTGGTATTTTGCCCTGTTTTTGTTTTGTTCCGCCCATCCTTAGCAACGGGTGATTTTTGACGGAGCAACGAAATTATCACCTTCTGAGACCGAACATTGCCGAACTCGGAAAATATCACCCTCTCCGGCCTAAGTTTACTGATTACTACTTCAAATCCATCCACGCTTACAAACATCATACGACAAGTCGTTAATTTTGTTTTTTATTCGATTGTACAAAAATTGCTTATGATGTTAAATTGCCAGTGTCGTCGACGTTGTTGTTGGTCTGTGACTGTGTAGCTTGAACAGTTGGAAAGCAGGTCACCGTTTGACCCCAATCGGATCACGCTCGGCTAATTCCGACTATCTTCGTAATCGTCACTTTACCTGATTTTTATGACGGAAATGGCCGATGTGATCAGATTGAGATTGCGTTTGACCCCAGTTCTATCGACAACAATGGCGTCACGTGACCGCAGAAAATGAACGTCATTATCGGCCCCAAAACGACACGAATAATACAAATATTAACATAATACTTAACCCAAGACATGCTTCATTAAATTTCGAAGATTCTTGAATATATTCTACACCGCATTTTCACAAAATAGTTTAAACAAAAAGTCTTTCGAACCTTAAATTTGCTACTGAATACGATGTACATAGCCGCCGACAGCACTGTCAGTGCAAAATTTCAAAACTGAGATTTCTTCCGTAAAATGGAAATGACGGGGCGAATTTAAAATTGGTGATGGCTATCAATGTGTTTAAACCACAAACAAAATTTCAAGACGTATGGCTGTTTAATACACAAACGTCAAAATGATTTCAGGTCGAAGGGGTAGTTTTTCATGTTTTTCTTCTGCACGAGTCACCCCCCCCCCTTTTTTTTTACATGCTGCTTCTCTATTGAACATTTGATACTTATTATTTAAAGCTACTATTGTCCATGGTTCACACAGTTGAGCAAAAATTTATGTTTGGAAGAGATCAAAACTGTTTAAAACATCCTGTTATAAATATCCACAGTTATTTGCAGTCCTGGATGATTTTGACACTGAAAATTGGCAAAATTGAGACACCCAGAAGTAAATGTTGAAATTGACAAAATGGAATTGAGAAGTAAAACAAGTTATGTTTCAAAACCTAGGAAAGTTATACATGCATGTGACAAATAAGCTTATAAAACTCCAAATTAATACAGGTCCATGCTCATTTATTTTCTGCTGAATTTATAAATCTCGACTTAATCAAAACTTTATCCCAGTAATCCAACATTGAACAAAGAGGGTGTTTTGCATATTATTTGATGTATTTCATAATCACCCTTAACTTTTTAATAAAAGAGTGAGTCTGAATAAACAAATTACCTCAAACACACATTAGACTGCATGCTTTCTAAACTAATTTACTTTTTTGTGGATCATTATCTATATAATTATTCCCTTTCCACTATTCCAATATATTTTTGTGCTTAAATAATTTAATTTTTGTAAATGAAGAAAATCCTGTTCCATAGCCTTCCTTTTCATTAACTTTGGACCTTTTTTAACTGAATCTAAATTTCCTGGTGATTTTTTTCATATAAGTTTTAAAGAAAGTGATTCCAATTAAAAACTGTTAAGGATTGCAAGAAGTCAGACCTGGCCTTGTAGTTTCTTTGACAATTTGCTTAGTTAATATCATAAATTTAGATTTACTCTTGTTAGAACCACATGGACATACATTGGTTCATCTTGAAAATGGATATTTTCCTTCAACTTACAACAGATTATCCAATACACAAGCATATTTGAACAAATCAAATTAAAATTTTGACCAAAACTATACAGGGTAGATATACACTACACACATGTAAAGTACTGATATGTTGCAAAGAAACAATCTGATTAAAATCGGGTTGACAATAAGATGAAAATCAACAATAAACTAACCTGTAAAAGGGCGAGTATTTCCGTGCCAATGTATTAGATCCAGGAACTAAAATGAATGAGAATCTCATGATATTCAACATATCTTTGCAAGAAATCCGAGCACTTTTCTTGCAAATGCACATTTCTATTTTTTTTAAGACGCCCGAAACGTTCATACGCTACATCCAGAACTAGTTCAGTAGATCTTCCATGGTATAAAATGTCTTTTAAATCAAATTCCACTCACCTCAATGTTACTATTTAAAATAATTTTCACATGTCATCAAGTCTTTTTTGAATATGACCGAGCCGACCGAGATTCGTCTACTTTCACCTCCAATTTTTCAATATTGTCATTTGTGTTTACACATAAACGGGTTTAGAAATTGTTGAGAGACAATGAATTCCTTAATTATAAAAATTATTGCATGCATTGAAAGGGATTTTTTAAAAAGTAAAACCGCAAATTCTTTTGATACATCCTATCGAATTGCCACTGTTCACCATAAAAATGGATGCAAAACGGAAATTAACACGGCTGTATGATGTGTTTTGAGTTTGATAATGTTGAAATGACGGAATGATATTTTGGAAAAGCTAACTTAAGATTATAAACTTTTGAAAAAAGTTGTATTCATTCAGATTCATTCTTGAATACGCAAACGTCAAATTCTCAAACATAAAAGCAATGTTCAAGAACTGGGCCTGAACATATACGGGTACCGATGCATACATGTTATACCTTGTTAGAAAGGAAATAAACACAATTCATGCAATTTTTAAAATCAGTTGCAAAAATATGGTCATGAGCGTTGACTTTTTTCACAAAATCTGTCTGAATGAATTGTCATGAAAATCCATGTTTTCATCATATGAATATTTTTGGACAAAAGGAACTTTCCATGGCCTGTTTACTGATATTAATACTCAAAATTCCTACACCAAGAACACGTTTGCTATATATTTCCTATAACCACATGTATTTAGCTCTTAGAACAACATATCACCTTTACATAAACAGGTACAGAACTATCTTTTAAAAACATAACACCCTGCCAGAGCATTTCTTATGTTTTGAAGGAACTATTGTGTACAGGGGCCATTCCAGGTAAACCGTATAATGAGACCTTACCGCAAAAGGCAGGTCTTGTTTTTGACTTGCTTATCTTCTCTTAAAGCGCTTGGCATAGAAGGATGCACTTTATAAAGTTTCGAAAATTTTACAATGAACGACAAGGATAAACTCACAAATTTCAATGGTCATTCTCGCCCTGCTTAGTCTATAGCTTAATCTTGCTTGGGCGGCAGTCAGATTTCCTCTGCCCGAATACGGTTTGAGGATCAATGGTTTTAACGGTTACGTTGGATTAGCCAATAAGGTCACGGGTATATTCGTTTTTTTTTTCTAAAATACTATCTTTTTCGGCCATTTTGAGAAATGATTCTCATTTTCTCCTTTATGTAAAATTTAAGGAGTCAGCAAAGACTCCGGCGTCATGCACCCTACCTGCCACCAACGTAAACATACCGGTATTCACACACACCTTGTAGCATTAATGAATACCAGCCCTTTCTGTTTAAGTAGTCGCCTTGTGAATGTTCCGGTGCTTTTATTAGAATGTGGCAACCATCTATTGCTCCCACAGAAACTCCCAAGCTCTTTCATACCCTTGCATTTCATCTATTAACTTGTCACCAGTTGGGAGCAAAACTAATTGATCTAAAAGTGTCTCCGTAATTGCCTTGCATGCAAACCTGAAGGACAAACATGCAAATGGTTGATGTACTAACACCAAAACGATTTCCTATTGTCCGTTACTCTGCAGAAGATGCAAAAAAAAACAAACAACCAAAAACAACAATGACAGTATGTTTTTCCACATCTATTGGATTTCTCACCCAATTTTCATCATATTTCAAAGATGGCTCTAGCTCTCAACAGATAAGTTCGACTGTCCTTTGACCCATTCTAAAGTTCTCAAGCCATCGATGCTCAGTACATAGACGTCTCTAGAACAACATTTTCCCACCAAGTTTGTAAACGGTCCCGTGACCAAACTATTTTTTTCGCGGCATGAACCAAATATAATCCTAGTACATAAGAAATAGGGTAAAACAGGCCTCTGCCTTCTGTAAAAAGCCAGATACATTGCCATGTTAAGAAAAGAATAGTATTTAAAATTACAGGCGACAAGTAAAACTCATGTGAACGCTCACCAAATTTGCTTTTACATATTGGTGTAGATTTACACACATGTAAATATGCATACAAGTGCAAATCTGTTGCATGTAAATGGGGCTTTAGAAGCAGATGACAAAGGACGATGGTAGTTAAGGCCCGTTTTTGGCCCAAGAATTTGGCTAAAAAATAAAATTGGCTAATATCTATTATTTTTATATTTTTTGTATTGAAAAATGTCTATGAAAAGAAAATCCAATTGTTCAATAACGGTCACATGAGACATAGAAAATGCTTTAAATCATGTTACAGAAGTTCCTCCATAACAAAAGTTCCAAAAGAAGAAATATTATATAATATTAGTTCCCATGGAACTTTTATTGTAATATTTGTTCCTGACGGAATAAACCTTATATAATACATGTTCCTACAGGAAAGAATATAATGAAATAATCTATAAGAAAAGTTCCATTGGAACTTCTGTAATGAGGAACAAATATATGTTGACAATCTCAGCTGTTTTAACGATTCACATGTTAAAAGAAAATGTTCCATAGTCTCTGGTCCATTCTTGCAGAGCAGACAGGTGTTATCAATTTGATTTTGATTAAATGCTGC
>JAULBM010340646.1:0-12600 GCA_032357055.1 Geukensia granosissima
TCATTGTGTTAAAATTTGAAATGGATCCAAATAATAGAACTAAAGTTATTGAATGGAAACCTAACTGTCTACGGACGCCGACGTCGACATGCCCATAACATGATATGACCACAAAAGTTTTGCGGTCGTATAATTAACAAAAAATTCTATGCAATCGAATCTAAACATGGCAACCTTTGAGAATTAATTTCGGACATTTATTTTTTTGTTCTATTATAACAGCATTAAGGTAAATATAAGCTTAACATCATTACCAGATTGTAACAAAACTAATTAAGTGTCTTATTATTCAAGTTTCATTTCAAATTAAGTTTTACACAGGGATCTGGGATGGCCACGGCGCAAAATTGTGTAACAGTTTAAACAATTTCAAACACTTCATCTAACGCTTAACTTGAAATGTCATTTTTTTAAACTTCATTCATCACCACATTCCTCACCAAATCAACTTTTCTCACTTTTCATCTCAAAATTAATTTATTCATGCAATGTTGGGGGAGGGGATGGCTACCCATTTTCCTTCGCGCAAACTGACAATTTGGGCAAGACTATTATTGTCCTTAAATAAGTGAAATGGTACGACCATTGACTGCAGGGAGGGGGGGGGGGCAAGTCATGCATCTTCTCAGTAATATACATGTCCACATGTCCTGGTATTGGGTGAAAATAAATGTTCATGTGGAAAGTAGGTTGGATGTAAATATTCAGCCCCTATGCGTTTGCTGGAATCAACAGTATTGTAAAAATACAATCTTTGGCCCAGATTTATTATGTGTTTAAAGTATTCGCCCTCACCCTAATGCGTTATTTTTTATGTGTTATGTGACAAGGAAAGACATGAAGTTAAAGTCGAGGACTTCACCACACCTCAGCACAATAGTCCAAAAAACTTTTAACGTATTTTGAAATCATCCCTTTAGAATAGTTTAATTACTTTTCTTGAACCGCGTTAATGCACCTAGGGGACACCTAGAAAGATCAATAGTTTTGAATCTTGAAAAAGCAGGATGATAAAATCGACTGAAATATTTTTTCCCAAAAACTTTTATAAATATTGTATCAGGATCCAGAAAATCTTTTTTTTTCTTAGGTAATATTGTGATCCAATTTCAACACAAATTTTACACATTTTAAAATCCAATAAAAGTACTGTCAGTCAACGCATAAGTCGAGCGCTGATTATTGTTGAAGGCTTGCTGTAAAATGTTGGTTTACATAAGAATTATGTCGTAAAATTCACACTTTTCCATCTTTGTGTACATGCAAGCGTCATTTTGGTAACTATGCACGATTTTGAAGAGTTTACCTCATGAATATCTAAAAGGGGTTTATTAGAGTGAAGTAGCTTTCAGCCTGTTTGGTTATTCGGATTTTCCATTTGGTTTTTCGCAAATAGGCTTCCAATGTTACCAAACTTCATTCCAATGAAATGAAAATTTTATACTTAGTTTTTGAATAGGAAATAGAAGTTGTTTTTTTTATCACAACAAAGATAAGATAATAAGTCCATTTTCGTTTTTTTAAAGATTGATTTACTTTTGAGAAAATTTATATAATGATTTTTCCGAATTAAACTATATGGGGATAACCGTAACAAGTTCCTTCTAATTAAGGATCAGAATACCTATCCATGCCATTCAAGCATGTTTCATTAAACTTCTTCAAATTTTGCAAATTGTTGCATTCTGTCTCTGCGAGTGCACATTTATAAGGTAATCGTCTAACTTCCCTAAAAATGGGTAAAACCAACACGGGTTTCTCGACATGTGTTTTAATTTCGCGTTTTTATAATGAGGGGCGATGAAACGGCAATTTAAAATTTTAGCTTAGAACGGACGTATGATAATTCGGAATGTACAACCAACTTTTCTAATATTATTCTTTTTGCAAATAAACTCATCAGTTTTTTTTCATTCTATAATGGAAGTGAAATGGAAATTAGCACAAGGCTTAATCAAAACAGAATATACAACAAGAGAGGCGATTTCTCATTCCATATTGTAAATTCTGCCCTCCTTAAGTGGGATGCCTCATACAGTGTATACAATTTTCAACATTTGCCCGTCTTTGTAAAGATGTTTAAAAATATTAATGAAAGTAATATTTGTATTACCAACAAATTATTTAGTCAAACAAATTATTAAGTCAATGATTTCGTTACCATTCATTAGTTAAAAATTTACCGTATTCAAATATAAAGACATCAGTTTAAGGTTTGGTTGCACCTGCAGACACTTAAGAAAAAACTGAATCTGACTTCTATGGAAATGTGGTAAATAAAGCTCATAAATCTTGTTTTCTTTGGCTATGTATTTCAATTTTACACTAAATCCAGTCGGACGTGGTTCGATTGATGTCTTAATGCTCATTGATACTTCGTCGCGCGAACACGACAACCGCACGATGTCGCGCGATTTTCGCTGAGATTAAAAGTATAAACAAACTACGACAAGTATAAACACCCAGCAATTTTTTCGCAATGTCTCGCGACTGTCTCGCGTCAGTCGCACGACAATCGCTTTGGAAGTATAAATGAGCCCTAAGCATTAGAGAACCAGGTTTGTTATCAACTGTATTTGGATTTTGAACCAGCAGTAACAAACAGCATGTTCTTTAAAGAGATCGGCATTTCTTGTTATCTCTAGTTTTATTTGCTATTTTCTTTTTACTTAGTATCGACTTCAAAAGTTAAATCTTATGCAGTTGGTTTTTAAAGTAAGTTGGTTATTATATCGTTTTGTCACGCAACTGGCTTTGGTGAGGGGAGGGAGGGGTGAGTACTTACCAACATGTTTAACCACGTCACATACCTTATTTGCCTGACCCAAGCTAGGAACAAGTAATCCAGTGGATATCGTTGTTTTCTTTGTTTTAATATTACTTGTTTTACAATATAAATTAGTATAATTTAAAAACATTATGTTTTATACCCATATACTGAATATGTATTATATTTATTATCTATGTGAATGTATTGTGTCTTTCTGTCAGTCAAGCAACTCTTCCCCTCTTTTTTATTGTGTAACTGCACTCTTGCATATTGCCCCTTATGGGCCCTTAATTGGAATAATGAAGAATTCGAATTTAAATTTGAATTTGTTTTACCTTGTATTCCTATCTGGTCGATAGTTGTTACATTTGAACATGATCATCACTTTTAATTTTGGGGCCTTTTATTGCTTGTCGGAGGATGTGGATAGGTGTCTATTATATTGAAAGCCTTATAGCACCGATATAGTTTGTAATTTACACGTTTTGGATGGCTGTTTCATAGACAATTAACCAATATCTCGTTTTTCGCTATTTAGCGATAAATGTGCTGGCTAGAAAATTTAACTGGTCTGCAGATTTGAGGTTAGTATCGCATTTGCACAGATTTATTTATGCCTTTTATTGTATTTTAATTTACCGAAAAAATATTTTTCGGGTTATCGAATTTAAGGAAGTGATGTTTCACATATGAATGGATGTTTTTCAGTACAGGTCACGTCTCCCCATTCATAATCAAAAGCCGGGTACTCCATTAACAAACAATCCTGGTTATCTCCGACATTGTTTGGTTGTCCTGGATGAAAATTAGTATATTTTAAGCTCTGGGGATAGCCAGTGTCCGTCCACTTATAGGAACCTTCAGAGTCTATGTCATTTCCATTTAAGTAAAAACCGTTCTGGCCTGCAATTGTCAACTCTGCAACAGAAATTTTAATTTATATAGATTTAGTTACAAAAAGTGTTAGTATTTGTTGTCGGTAATAATAGCTTTTGAAGAAAAAACAATTTTCCTAGTTTAATATCCTAACTTAAGTCACATATGGGATATCCTTAATATTTTTTTACAAAATTATGCTGCAAAATAATTATTCATGACTATTAAAGGTGAATGAACATGTCGGTGTCATTTTTATTTTCTTTACTAGAAATACGCACCAACGTTAGAACTAATAAGACTGCTTAAATACGCACCAACGTTAGAACTAATAAGACTGCTTAAATACGCACCAACGTTAGAACTAACAAGACTGCTTAAAAATTGTTGTTCTGAAGCAGTCTCAACAACGGCCAAACTTGAATGAACGTTTTCTCTTCTGCAAGTATCTTGGGCATCGTACCAGTTTGCTGGCATTTTGTGGAATTTGTAATTGGATGTGTCATTCCCATTTATACGTAAGTAAGACTCTTTTGGATACTTTGGAATACCTACAAGAAAACAACAAGACTGATAGAGTCGTAAGAAAGCTAAACATTCACTTTAGAAACAGACATTACTTTCCTAGTGAAAGGTAATATAATTTAATCTTAGTATAAATCACTATGACAATCAATACTTTACAATGAGAAAAGTACAATCTGAAATTAGGTTAAACGTTTGGCCTCGTAGACAAATAATTAGGTTATCTTACTGTCACAAGTAGTGTTGTAGACGTAGAAGTCATCAATGGCGATGTTGCCATCATCATGATAGTAGTCGTACCGATAAGTACTTCCTGTATAGTGATGTACTTTGTATGCATTATGGGACGCTTCAAATGTTATCTGCAAAAAACAGGTATGAGAATGAAAAAAAAAATTTAAACTAACCTGAACGATTACGTTAGGTAATGCATGAGTCTATTTAACTAGTGTTACCCCAAACCAAAATCTCTCATCTGCCTGTCTCATGTCAGGAATTGAAACCTTAGGTTTGTCTTCTTATTAAATGTTTCAAACGTGTACATTTTTGGTAATATTCTGGTAAGAGCAGTTTTGTTTTACGTTTACGTGTGACTTGACTTTAAAATTTTTGTTGTAGAATAGTAAAAGGACAAAAGACCCTAAACGGATGAACTCTTATTTTCATGGAATGCAGCCACCTATTATATATAATTAGAGCCCAAATAGTAAATGCAGAATGATTAACAATCTATGAAGCTTCAATCAGCACCTGCACCTTACAATCATAATAAACAGATAGTCTTCATATTCATACCTGTCTATGTTGTTTGACTGATACAAAATGTTTGTCATTGTAGCAAATAGCATGATCCATTTAACCTATTCTATTTTTTATCGGCAAAACCGGTATAGTTATGCAGTTCGTTACAGTAGGTCCTCGGATTGATGCTGATATCGTTTAATAAGGTCATTGTAAAGCTCCTGTATAGCTAAGTTCTTTCGGCTTTTTTCAAGTAGTTGATTGACCAATAACCAAAAAAGATTTCTTCCAACAAAACAATTACCATTGAAGTCAACATTGGTATCATGTTTTTTCCCAAACTGGAAAGTTAATTTAGGTGTAGATACAGAGGAAAGAGAACATAATTACAGTTGAAATACAAGGTATATTCTAAATTAATGGTGTTGCGCGCAGTACAATAATGCTTAGCCCTCCGGAGCACCTGATCCAACTCCTATTTTTGGAAAAAAGATCGTGGATTCCAAGACATTGTTTTTTTTCATTTGTTTTGTTTTTTTGGATTGTTTCGAGTTTGTGTTGTCTGTTTGGACTATTCAATTTTATTATCTCTCGCATATGTATTCTTCACTCTCTCAATCCCCCCTAATCTTACTTTATTTCTAGATGAAACAGATGAAATACTCAATGCGTAGTTGACCTTACTTGGAATGAAGACTTTGTATATTCTGGTCCTAATTCAATCTGAGCTAAATGCCAGTATTGGTCAATATTACCAGACACAGTATAGACTGGATAACCTCTGCCTCCATGTACCTTAAAAATAAAGTATCTGTTATTGTAAAAACCATAAAAGATTTAGCATTTTAGTAATCATCAACGTGATTTTCAATATTTGCAAAATGTGAGTGTTGAAAGAAAAAATACATAGGATATGTTATATCTACAATATACATCCAACCATACGTAACTAAATCTAAAAAAATGATCTGAAATGACATAACAAAACCAGCACACCACACTAAAGTTTGATCTAATATACACATTCAAATAGATGATACAAACCATGGACACTAGAAAAATGATCTAATATTCACGCTTTTAAACAGACGTCACAAAATCAAAGCTAAGTCCTCAAGGAAAGGGAATAAGATCGTGACAAGTCCTTAAATTCGTGAAGCAAAGCACGCAGTGTTTAAAAATCAGCCAATCAGCTGCTACGAACAACTTACCCACACGTTAATTATCGATTTTTTTCTCACACTGGTTGGAAAGTGTGAATACTTCATGAAAATTAAAGAAAGTTCACATAAAAACCGACGATACAAAATCTCAACACTAATAAATGTTCTAAAATATACATCCAAACATACGAGACAAAATCTGAACACTAGTGAAAAAAAAAATCTTTAAAAAATATGCATTCAAACAGACGAGGCAAAATATAAACACCAGGGAAAAGATCGAAAACACGAATCTAAAAAGACGAGATAAGATCGTATCACAGAGGGTTATCTAGAATATACATCTAGAAAGACAAGACAGATTGGAACACCAAAAGTGGAAGCGAAAGAAAATCAAAGGGCCAGACAAAAGGGAAAAGTGAATAGCCGCGTCATTCTGGAGTACTTTAACAAGACGGAACATTACGTATATACAAAAAGCTATGAACAATGCGGACCCAACTACAAAACCGGTGGTGAACTAAGGTGGTCCGGAATGATAAGCCTCTTTTAAAAACACCCGCCGCATGGTCCGGGAGGGTAAGCAGTTCCTGCCTTTTAAAAAAAACAAACAAACACATGCCGCATTGTCCATTGGCAATCTGGTATTAGTCATTTCAGGGCAGAACCGAAGTTATCTAACACAACTGTTTAAGTCCAGTGTAGAATTCACATGTGAGAGATCAAAGAAGTGCATAGTCCAATGAGACAAGACAAATTTGAAACAAACTAAAAGATAAAACGAAAACAAAAGAAACAAAGGCTTGGAATCCACGAACTCCTTTACAGAACAGGAGTGGAATCAGGTGCTCTAGAAGAGTATCAAATATTTGGATTTTAATGGGGGAATCTTTATTATCTTTCAACTTATACAACATAAAATTCAAATATGTACTTTTGAGACATAAACTTAAGATTTCCACATATGAAAGCAACATATATCTTTAGAATATTATGTTTTGTTATGCTGCAATTTATATAAGATAGATATACCTTCGCATACACGTTGAGCTTGTCGACATTTTTGCCATACATTGTATACCAAAACCTAATGCAATAATTTGGCGCCGCACTGAAAGTTGGTGACGTCAACCGACCTACTGTGGTAGCTGATCTGTATTTAGATGTATCTTGGGTTCTGATAGCCATATAATGACCTAAATATAAATCATTATACACTTTGTATCAATAAACTTCTCCTTTACTGATATAAACTATGGAATATCGACTGCTTTATGTTGAAAATTAAAACAATTTAAAAGAACTTACAAAATACATATTCTGTGAAAATATAAACAAAAAAACTCAATATTTATTATTACAAACCTACACGTAAAACAAGGTAGTCAAACGTTTTTTTAAAGAATTAGTGAGAAATCTCGTACAAAAAATAAATGGCTTCTCACCATATTCATTTCCATATGTGTGATCTGTTTTAGGACCGGATGTTGACGAGATTGACGAAGTCTGTCGCATCCAATCGGTGTCATCGTCACGGTCCTGTGTAAATCTACAAATGTCAGAGTTCTGGAAACTGCAGTAGAATGTGGTGAAGTCTGTTGTAGAATCTATAATAGAACAAGCGTGAAATCATTCAAAATACAAATGTTTCTTTTTCACAATATCACATACCTGCTTAAATCAAATTTGCATAATATCTTTTTTCTACAATTCATGTCCTTCATTGGATTTTTCTGTCTTTTCCAGGTGTACATATTTATTTCATTTATCATATTTACACTGTCTTTCTAAAAATACATTATGTGTGTATAAATGTTATTTTCTTTCTCTTGCTTTCGTCAAGACCCCAGTATTGCGGTTTTAAATGTTCACCTCTTATAAGAGAAGACATTTGTTGTAATGTATAATAATTGATATAATTAAGAGTTGTTTGCAAAGCCATATTAGACGATAATTACCTGTTTTTGAAGTTTGTGTTATCCCTTGTGATATCTGACACGTCGCTAGTTCACTGGTAGTGTTTTTGAGTTTTTCTTGAAGATTTTCAATTTCGCTCGAAGCAGATTTTAAGATCTTTTCTACTTCTTCATTGGTTCTGTTTAGCAGGTCGTTCTTTGTTCGTATTATTTTAAGAAGTTGAACGTATTGTTGGTTTTCGGCTGACTGTTGATTCTGAACGGAACTGGTATTGGACCCATTATTCAACTGGTTTTTAAAATCCATCATTGATTTTTCAAGTCTCTCGACAAGATTCTGCAAACTGTTTAGGTCGTTTTTCACTTTGATGACGTCATCACAGGAGCACGAACCATCTATTGCTCTTGGATTATTTGCAATTTCGTTACACGATTCTTGGCTTCCCAGCTGAACATTATAAATACACTGTCCGTTATAGAAGCTGCATCCAGGGGTAAACTGTTGTTCCGTTGAAAAGCGTAACATACCAAGAATCAATACTATTCTCAGTTCAGTCATTTTGAATAGGTCTCCGATTAAGGTTTATTAAAAGTTTGACCTCAAAGTACGCCTGTTATCAATTTTGATAAGGTATGGAGTTGACCTGGACAACGAACTTAAACTTGTCATTCATGAGTAGTATTCAACCAACAACTTTTGAAAGTAGCTACTTACTCAGTTTATTTTGCAATAGCAGCACATTGATGTTTATCCTAATGCCTAGGGCTTTTAAGCTGTTATCATCTTGAATTTGCAGGTAAGGCCTTCAAGGATAAGCCCATAGCTCACAGTTTACCGCAAGTTCAAGACTGCCCATAGCGTCCACATAAGCGGTACTTCACGTCTTTACATATTTATTAATAGGGTCCATAGAAATGACTTAATAAATCCTTACTAACAGCTGGTAAGGTTTTCCTTGAATTACTGTATAATACATTGCCCGGCAATACAACATAACACAAGCAAACTAAAGGTGATGTAAAAAGTAAAATCTAGATTTCAAGAAGGCCAAGTTGCTACTATTGAAAATCTATAAAACGCAATGTGTTGATATAAATCAAAACGATAATATATTTTGTAAAATTTTCCGAAAATGACCTAGATGGACAACAGGAAACCTTGCGCTCCTGGAAAATTGTTTAACCCCGTCACTATGTGGCTGTACCTAGTAAGCTATCTATGGCATATGTTTTTATATGCATATGTTTTTCTTCTTTTTTATGATTGCTGTGCTACATTTAAAGACGATTTTAAGGTATTGTGAACTTAATTGATCGTTCGGTGACTTTTGGGTCGTTTCATTTTATCCCGATGTTTCCTTTTTTCTATATTAATCCTGTTTATTCTTTCCAGTTATTCGATTTTCGTAAGACATTCCAACTGTTTGGTTTCTTCCTGTGCTGATGAAATTGATTACAGAAACATATGCAGGTAAAAGATCAAAAACAATAATATTCCAATGCTGTCTCCCTAAATTGTAGCTAACAGAATCTTATCATTGGCAATCTTCTTTCAAATTTTGGTCAGATTAATAACATTATATTTTAAAGTTTACATTCCTTAAATGACTCGCTTTCCAAACCTGTAATAATCATCCCAGGGTAAGAGTAATACTTAGTATTTCCGTGATCTGATTCCCGTTCCAAACCTAAAGTAGTCAATCCAGGGTGGAAGAAAGCCTTAAAAATTGCCCTAACCTGACACGCGTTCCAAACATGTAATAGTGATTCAGAGGCATAAATAAGACTTAAAAACTCCCTAATCTGACTCGCATTCCAAACCTGTAATAGTTAGTCCAGGGTATGGATAATACTCTAAACTTTCCCTAACCTGACTAGCGTTCTAAACCTGTTATAGTCCAGGTTAGATGTGAGACTTAAAATTTCCCTAATATGACTCGCGTTCCAAACCTGTAATAGTCATTCAAGGGTAGGAGTAAGTAAGCCTTACAGTGCAGTGCACAACACAGAAAAGATGTGAAATATGTCTTTTTGGCATGTATTCCATATTCTTTATTTTAAATTTCAGTGAGTAACCTCTCATCACTAGCATAAGAACAAAAAAAAGTCTGACATCAATCGAGAAATGTAAGTCAAAATTGTAAATTCATTTGATAAAATCAAACTATACAATGCCTAAAATAATGTTTAAACATAGGAAGTCCAAGCTCCAAACATTGTAGAATTGTAGAATGTAGAACTCATATTTAACTAACTTAAATCTGTATCCCAATATAGCCGAAAGGACATCTACTATGTGCAAACAAGGAATGAAGCCTTCTCCTTTTATTTTGCTGGGCACCGGAGCGGTCTCCAGGGCTCGACCCACAGAGCTGACTCAGCGCGAACCCCAGGTGGCGGATAGGGGGAGCCCTCTCGTTGGGGGCTGCCAGGTTAGAATACGGAAAGCCTTGTCGTGGATCATAGTGGGTGACGTGTGTGGAGAATGCCACACTCCATGCACGTAAAAGATCCCTGTTGTAGTTCTCGAAAAAGAGAAGGCTAGTGCCGCTGCAAAATGCTAAATTTCCCGTCCCTACCTATCACTCCCTTTTTCCAGTGGCAGTCAAAAACCTTTGCCCTGTTGTGTCCTACCCCACCCCGTTTTTGATATTGATAATTGTTTAACTTGTTCTCGTCCTGAATATGCATGAAATATTTGCAACTGGACGTTAAGCAACCAACAATCACCAAAAATCAATCAATCAATCAATCCTTTTATTTTGAATTATTTCTAGGAATTTCCCGGAATAGAGTTCAACGATTAAACGGTTTCCCTTCCGGAGCGCCTGATACTACTCCTGTTTTGTAAAAAGTTCGTAGATTCCAAGTCTTTGTTCCTATTGTATTCGTATTTTGTTTTAGCTTGTTTTAAAGTATTGTCTCTTTGAACTTTGCACTTTTGATATCTCACATGGGTAATCTACACTGGACATGAGGTAAAACTAGTCTGACAACTTCTTACCAATGTTGAATAAATCTGGTGAATTGAACTTCTCTTGTCCAAACAAACCAATAAAAGCAGCCGCATTAAGCTTAAAGGACACTTACCATGTGCAATAAAAGAAATTCTCTGTTATTTTAAATTTTTACTGGAAATTTCTGTAAAAGAATATATGTCGGGGACATATGTCCCACTAGAAGAGTAATCGAGCAGCTACTTTGTTTAAAAAGTTTAAGTTTATCAATATTGAATAAATATGGTGAATTGAAGTACTCTTATTCAAACAAACCGGAATAAGCAGGCAAATCCAGTGGAAAGGGCATTTGTCATGTTCAATACAAGAAGCCTCTTCTGTTATATAAGGAGTTCAGAATCCCATAGAGAATCTTTTTTTTTTCAAACAGTTCATGAGAAATTTCATATCTTATAAAATCATGTTAAAGTTCCGAATGCTTGCAATTGTTCTAAAATGAAGTTTAAGTCTTGAATAAAAAGGATTTAGTTATACGACAAACTTAATTTCTATACAGTGACATCTACTTCTACCAACTATAGCTATAAGTTTTTTTCCACAAGTACACAACTATTCCTATGTTTATCATGACATTTTTCGTGTTTATTGTCTTTGTTGGTTACAGATTGGTCACTTAATAAAACTTGATACATGTTCCTTTCGTCACTAATATTACTTTTATCTACACCATTATGCAATTTCTTTTCTTCAACATTTGCTATAAGCTTCTGTTTGAAGTTACTAAGATTTTCATTGGGTAAACTAGTTATATTATCTTTCTCCCTTCTGAAGTCCAACAAATTTAGATGAAGACGTGACATGTACAGGCTAACTTGGAATATGTCTCGTCTTGATGCTTTCTGTGCAGGAGATACTCGTCTTTTATTGGTCTCGTTCTGACATCCGAACTTTAGGACAGCAGCCACCACAATGACACAGACTGATATGATGGCAAATATTAGCAGCCCAAATAGTGGCTCCTTCTTGTCCGACACGAATGGTTCTGTGGAATTATTCATCATCTGTAGAGGAGAATCATAGTTTAGTTTAGGACAAAACTAATCGATTATTGTAGATATTTGAATTTTGACAAAGATTTGAAATAATACGAAAATAAGAAGATATGGGATATTCTTCTTTTAATACACGTATTTTTTTTTACAATTTTGTAGAGGATACACAATTCAAAGCCAAACATTAATTTACAGTTAGAACATGCATATATATTTAACAGTCATGATTAAAACCATATATGGAAAGAGGTCATAAAAGGTAAAATATTCCTAAAGCTCTTAATATTTGCCTGGGGAAAATCTGATCATGAAAATTAAAGATATTAAAGATTTCAATATAATCCCAAAAGTCTTATCAAGCTTCTATGCTCAGATTTTTTTCCAGCAGTCAAGGTAAAAGGAATTCGAAGATACCAAAGGGGCAGACAGAACTCATTTAGTCGGAAGACAGACAAGACCATGGCCAACAAAATGAAACGAAAACAAACATAGAACACATAACACTACACTGAAAACTAAACCCGGAGTAACACGAACCCTACAAAAAACCAGGGTGAGTTCAGGTGCTCCGGAAGGGTAAGCAACTCCTGCTCCACTAGT
>JAULBM010340657.1:0-12599 GCA_032357055.1 Geukensia granosissima
AGGCTAAATTTTCCGCCCCTATCCAACCCGCAATTTTTCCAGTGGCAGTCTAAAAGTCCCTCCCTTAACGGTCCCTTGCTCACAGTCTACATATTGATTTATTGTTTAACTTGTTTTCGTCCTGAAGATGCATGAAATATTTGCCACTGGACGTTAAACAATAATCAATCAATCAACCAAAACGGGGGCGTACATTGGTTGAGCGGGACGTATAAATACTCCAATACCAAGAGTTCAGTCGTGGTTTAGAAATAGGCTATCCGGTTTCTCCGCCAGGGGTAAAAACCCTTCGAAAGGAACGTCGGTTGTTTGGGCCGGATGTATAAATTCTCAACCCGTCTTGGGAGAAAGCCACGCTATCAGCACATAAAAGACCCCATATGAAACAGTTCTTAAGTAATGAGTGCTCGTCGGGGGCCAGTTGTTTAGGCTGAATTTCCCGCCCCTACCCAAACGGTCCGAATTTGGCCTCCCGTCTTGAAAAATTCTCCGGCTTAATTCTTCTTTTGATTTAGCGTTTTATAAAATGTTCTCGTCCTGAATATGCATGAAATATTTGCCGATGTACATTAAACTACAATAAAAATAATCTGGTCCACCAGCAGAAGCATCATCAACCCAGTGGGTCAAAATACAAGGTTACATATATTGCATAAGCACGGGGATTTTGGATGTTATATTCACATTTAAAGGAGTAATCTTCTCTTCTGAAAATAGTGTGCTAATCTTTACCAAACTGTACTGAAATTATCTTTAGGTGGTCCTCTTTCAGAACTGTGTCCGGTGACCTCATCCGTAATCCAAGATGGCGGCCAGGCTAACAATAGAAAAAAGGGGGATGAATTTCAAAAATCTCCTCTGAAACTATTGTGCTAATCTTAACCAAACTTTACTGAAATGACTCTTAGGTGGTTTCCTTCCTAAATTGTGTCCGGCATTTCCAACCTCCAACCAAGATGGCCATCCCAGCCGAACTAAATGTTATATAGAATCCTGTAGGAAATTTGGTCTACTTCATAATTATGTCGGATGACCCTACCCACCAACAAAGTTGGCCTCCACAGCCGAACATAGTTTTACATAATGCCCTATAGGAAAATCATAAGAAATTACAAGTCTGGAATCTTCTTGCTCAATTGGAACCAAACTTTGGTGGAATGATTCTTAGTTGGGTCTCTTTCAGAATATTGTTGATGACCTCACCCGCCAACCAAGATGGCCACCCCATCCGAACTTAGTTTTAAATAGGCCCATATGAGAAATTAATGACAAAAATCTTTACTGAATATACACCCTCCATTGGCACTTTACTTTGTTGATTTGGTCCCCAGGAGAACTTCTATCAGAGTTTGTCTGTTGACCACATCCACCAACCAAGACATCTGCCTTAGGGCCCAACTTAATATGACGTAGGACCCTATGGGAAATTCATAAAAAAATATTTTCTCTTCTGAAACTTAACTCTGTCGGAACCAATCTTTGGTGAAAAGGTCGCTAGATGGGTTCCTTTCAGAATTGTATCGGGCATCCTCCAACCAAGATGGCTGCCTCAGGCGAACTTGCTTGTGCTATTGAAACCATAGTTAATTCAAATGGTTTTAATGTAAACTTTATTTTGGAAACTCCCCTTCTCAAAGGTTGTGCCGGGGAAAGAATAGGCACCAGGTATCTCCGTCCTTGAGGTACTACTCCTCTAAAAGGGGCGTCCCTGATTGTGGGGGATGTATAAATTCACAATCTGTCCAGAGGGAGACGTTAAATACGTCCCGTGTTTAGGAAATGCCACGTCCTAAGCACGCTAAAGACCCCTTGTAACAGCTCTTTTTGAGTGGCCCGTAGGTGGCCAGTTACTAGGCTAAATTTTCCACCCCTATCCAACCCACAATTTTTACAGTGGCTGTCTAAAAGTCGCTCCCTTACCGGTCCCTTTGTTACAGTCTACATATTGATGTATTGTTTGCCTACTTGTTTCCGTCCTGAATATTCATGAAATATTGGCCACTGGACGTTAATCAACAATCAATCAATCAATCAATCTAAAACCAAATATTGGTATTAGAGTTTGCCGTCATTTAAGCAAAATAAAGGTTGGAACAATGTTTGTTATTTGTTTTTAATTTAGAACGAAGAAAGTGGTGTTAATGATGGTGACATTAATTTTTCTGCAAAAAATTTAATGTATTTAAGCAGATCTTAAAGTTCATTTCTATTCCTTTAAATAATCGGAAAATAAAATTGACGAGTTTATTTGTAAAGCATAACAATTGGAAAAGTTGGCTGTACATGCCAAATCATCGTACGTCCGTACCTAAGACTTCTAATGTTTATTCCAGTTTGCCTTTTTTCGCCTCTCATCATAAGAAACGTGGTTTTTTAATGAACACCGAAAAAAATTAAGTTGAGGGTTTTACCATTTTTAGGAAAGTCAGTTTATTGCAGACAAAATGGTGCACTCGTACATGCCGTCAACTCGAATGCAACTATCCTAAGCAAAGCCTAATTATTGGGTTGAAACCTGCGAAAATACTTAAATTTCAATGATACTGACTTGCTTATGAATTCAACAGTTGTAGGAAATATTTCGATATTCAGTGTAAAATGGTGTGTTCATTAGAATGACATGCTCTTGATTGGCTTGATTAGGTATCTTTACCCTACTTTAGAATGGACCTTTCCAAGTTAACGGGAAGGAATAATTCCCATTGAGCTATAATGGGAAAAAATATTAAAGAAAATTTCTCAAAAGCAAGTTAATCTTTTACAAAAGCGAAAGTGAAATAAGGGACGTATCATCATCTTTGTTGTAACCAAAAAAGAACAAATTTGGTTGGCAAATAAAAGTTCCTAGACGACAAAATCCTTTATTTAAAGGAACTGAAATGGACAATAGATTATTTTTAATGCACGATTCAGAAATTAATTCAATTTTCGTTCTCGTAAAACGCATTGCAATTTCAGCGTTCTCGTTAATGACGTATTAACCCATTAAAACCAACCAAAATTAATGCATTTCTAAAAGGTTCATTCACATTTGAATGAGGCCACCAGCGAAGCTTGTTACTCATTTATTTTGAGTTTGAAATTGATGAGATTAATTAAGTCCACTGTAAAAGATCAATAGAGACAAGACAAATGTGAAACAAAAGAAAAGTAATTGTCAATAACTTAGTAAAATGTTTTGTGGAGCATTTGACAGACATTGGAAAATGAAACTTGCAGCTTTGAAATGCAGTAGAGTATAGGAATAACTGCTTGCTATGAACGCTATTTCACCTGAAACAACTTGAAAGGAAGGGGGTAGTGTTGTTTTAATATGTCGCCAAATATTAAAGTAGAAAAAAAATTGCTTTAAGTTTTAAAACTTTATTATATGACTGTTTTACCGATATATTTTAGCAACATTTGCAGGTGTCCAAAAATAAATACTACGTATATCTGCTAGATCATTTTGTGATGAAATGCAGGTCGGTTCCTAAAAGATAAATATTCTGTTGTTACAGGCAAAGAATTCTGCTCGCCAAAGAAATTATGAAGAGGCAATGAAAAGGGCAGACATGGCAAGGATTTTTATTATTTTGGGAAGTTTTCTAGGAATTGCTTGTTGGACGTATGTAGCTGAATATGTGTTATAAATATAACACTCACCATCGTTTATCAAGATTTATTTGTTCGAAATGATAAATATATTTACATTTTCAATATAACAATAAAATGAATTATTTACATTTTAATATATTCAGAATAAAATGAATTATTACAAGAAATGCACATGAGAAGAAGAAATTTTGATGAAGCACAGCATTTTTGAATATTCATGCGGCGATTTTTATGTAATGCTAAAATGTGTATTGTGATTAAACTTAATTATATATCTTTGGGTTTTGTATTTTTTCTAAACTTAGGGACAAAGATTAACTTTGGTAGTTGTCTTTCATTTAACATCGTGATTATTTGACTTGTATATTTTGCTCCGAACGATTAAGGTGTTTCCTAGATTTCTTCATAATAAACTTACCATTCAGGGTCGTAGAAGGAGGTGCGATTAACCTTCGGGTCTCACCCCGCCCTTTTTTTGCTCACCTGATCATAGGTCATGTGAGCTTTTGTCATCACCTGGAGTTCATCTCCCGTAAACTTTACATCTTCATCTTCTCCTACGAAACCACTGGGTTAATTGAACTAAACTTGATAGGAGGTATCTATGCAAGATCCTTTACAAAATAAAACATAGCCGCCATGGACGATTCTTGTTTCTAAATGGCTGAAACATAAAAAACATCTCCTCCTCTGAACTCTGAAACAGCTTCACTAAATGGCTAAAATTTTACTAGAACCATGTATGCAATGTCCTTTTCAAAATTGGACCATTTTACCCCGATTGGACTTACAAAATGGCCGCCATGAACGATTCCTGAATTCGCCCTTCAGAATCATTTGCTATTAGTAAAGTTTTTTTTTTTAAAAAATGTGTCTGTAAGACATTGATGCCCCCGCTCGTGAGATTTGCCAAATTAAGAACATATTTAGTTTGGTATTGAGACATTGTTTGCAGGTTCAGATAGAAAAATCGAAATCCTTTGGCCATGCACACCTTCATGATAGGTAGAAACATCCTGCAAAAATTTTCAAATGTAGTACAAAAACTTTTCAAGGAGATAGCCGGACAAGCCATGATCCGTATATTACTGAGTACTGTAAAATTGACAAAGTGTAATTATCACCAATTTCGGTAATATTTCAAGAAAATCAAAATCTTTTAGCCCTGCACACATTCATCATAGGTAGAAACATCCTGCAAAAAATTTCAGATGTAATACAAAAACTGTTCTAGTAGATAGCCGGACAAACCATGATCCATATATTTCTGAGAACTGTAAAATTGACAAAGTGTATTTTTCACCAATTTCGGTAATATTTTACGAAAATCAAAATCCTTTGGCCCTGCAAACCTTTATCATAAGTAGAAACATCCTGCAAAAATTTTTAGATGTAGTACAAAAACTGTTTCTGGAGATAGCCGACAAGCCATGATCAAGTTTAATCCGGACGGACGAACGAACGGACGAACGTACGGACGGGGGTAAATTAATATGCCCCCGGACAAATTGTCGCGGGAGCATAAAACAATATGTATTGGAGAAAAACAAAATGCCTACCGTTATTAAAAATAGAAACGAATGGTGGTATATTTATGTTTCGGTTTTAATTAACCAATAGATTTCATTTCTCCATTTCTATAAAACAGTTGTGAAAAAATCGAGTCCTGTCTTACATTTTCAGATTTTGTTTAACACTTAGACAGAATACACTGCAACAAGAGGCAAACTTAGTATTTTCCCATGCAGTTAAAAATTTTTTTAAATGTAGAATAAGTTTCAGAAAACAATTTTCTAGTAATTTTCTAGTAAGAAATAAATATCGCATATATTATTGTCTTTATAAAACCATCATGAACAAAACTTAATGTTTCAATAAATGTAATGTGTTGGTGTATATGCTTTCTAATTTCATTATGATGATATTGTTTTTTTATTGTACGTTTGTATTTATATATTGTAATGGAGTTTCTATTGCCTCAGGAAAGATTAGTATTAACTGTAGCAACCCTCTATAAATAAAGTATTTTTTATTTTATTTATTCCTTGAAACTAGGATTCTATCTGCCATACAATTTTTCACGAAATAAAACCATCGGACAAAATCTAAAATCGGACACTTTTGTAGCTTGAAAAAAAATAATGAGATTTGCGTAAAAGGTTTTGGCATTCTGGCTAATACTTTTTGCATGCAAGTCTCCAAAGTTGATTGTTTTTACTCAGAAAATGTCAATTTTCCATATTTATGACCAAGTGTATATCGCAATTTACCACTATTAAAATTTTTGCAATAAATATAGTATAAATCTTTACTACAAACGATATTTTGCTGTTAAGCATGTAAAATTTTACTTATGGCTATAAAAGATAAGTATACAATCCCAGTCCAAGGTTCATTTTATATTGCAACTGTCCAGTATGTTTAATGACGCCGACTATTGACGTACGGAGTTATTAACGTCCTACACGGCAAATTAATGCTCTCAGTCGGATGGTATCAAAGGATCGCTTTCAAATTAGTCATTATTAATATATAGACCAAGCTGTTCCAATTCTTGACCGGAGCTGTTCTAGAAAAGAACTGCTATATACAGAGGGTCTAAAACTGTTCTTTAACAAGTCTAATACCGCTCTAGGTCTTTTCTATGCAATCTCTATGACCGCTGTATGTCTCATGACTGCTTTGAATGACTGGTTGAGCGATAGGTTAGAGCCGGTCGCATCTGTAGGATGCAATTGCCCAGTGGCAAATATTTCATGCTTTTTCGGGACACGGAGCATATTAATGACAGATGATAAATGAACCCTGCATTGTACACGACAGACACGCTTAGCCGGAATTTTAACGTGCTATATCAAGAAAGCAACAGTCTGCAGGAAGACATGACACGCACACTTTACCGAGACACATTATTCTGACTCTGGGCCAACAGGTCTTTGCTCTTACTACATATGCCACGTGCTAAGCAGATAAGCAGCAAATACCCAGTCGGGTATCGAACCCAAGATCTTATGCACTCGAGGCGAGCACGCTTACCATTACACCGCCGAGGCGTTCAAGATATGAAGAGATTGCTGACCTAACAAGGCATTAATTAAATATGTATTTAATATCAAATTTTATGTTTTCCGCGCCGACCGTCTTATTACTTTCAGCGTTTTGACAGTGAAACATGTCCACAGTTAAATACATTTTCCTATTCGCTCATTTGATAGACTTAATTTGATTTTGATTAGCGTACATGAAGGAAACATGATTTTAGAGCCACGTACACTTGTCGACATAAGAAAAACAAGAATGCCTACATTGCAGAGAAGAATCACAACAGACCACTGTAGCTGCAACCTTAACATTTCCCACCGCACGGACTTTGGTTTTAATTGATACATCTAGCCAACGGAGACCCTTTAAGTGGACATGTAAACCTTCTGCATGAAGAAGACACAAACGTCTTAGCTTATACCCCTCGATCCCTTAGCGCTTTGCAGAATTTTGCATTCGAATACATACAGAAACGAAGTAAACATGATAGTATTACAACTAATTGTAGTGCTTATTGTATCTTAAATTGGAAAGGTACATTTATGAATGATTTCCAAGAATTTATTCTATACAAAAATTCAAGTGGAGCTGTACTTTAAATAGTCACACAGTGTTAATTTTTTTATTTCTTTTTTTTTGCTGATAATACTTTTAATTATGTTACTATTTCTAGCAGTTACGCACAAAAATTGATATAAATTAAATGATCTGATAGAAGCAGATCGGTGCCTAGATAAATCGAACATGATTTATTTGTCTTCGAAACGCCATTATATAACATTTAAAATTGTTTTGCATCGAAAAGACGGCACGTTGCATTATAATTAAATTCCTTGAATAATGAATTTAATAATAATTTATCATACCAAATTTTACGGAAAATTTTAATAGCTTCCGTGTTACAGAATTATAATTCTGCGCGGGAAAGATTCCTAAACACTATCTCATTAAGAACAATCTTCGAATAGTGAATCATTTATTAATGTTTCTATATTTAAATCATTCCGTTCGTAATGAAATTTTCAGCATTTCACAAGACTTAACTAGTGCTCTAAACTTTTCTGTAAAGAATAATTATTCTGAAGGTTGATATAATACTTACGCAATAGCATCTTCATGAAAACATTTAGGTTTTGCATGCATCTGTGTCAACAAGGAAAAAAGAAAACATTCTAGAAAATATGTTAAATTTCTTTGAACAGAGTTGGACAAGAATTACATATATTAGTGATCGATTTGTGTAATCGATTTGCAATTGATTACATTCCTTTGTGCGAAGTCGATTGTAATCGATTATTTTTGATTAAGTAATTATAAATGAATTTCAATTACATTAGTCAGAATACATAATAAAAACTTAATTATAACACTTGTTCCTTGATGACGTTGTTCAAATAAATGTACAAAATTTCATTGTCATTCAAATAAAAAAAAGTATATTCTTCATATTGAAATTCATTTCAAGTGGTTTTACAAATATCTATTTTTTCAAACGAAAATAATTATAAAGTACAAGACAATGTCAAATATCCCAATGTTATATATATTCCAAAATTCCAATGAAATATATAAACTTTAAAAATCTGGAAATGTTTGCCCAACTAGATGAATTTGGATTGTGACTAATTATTAAACACGTAAGTTAATTTTCAAGTAAAAGGAATTCGAAGATACCGTAGTTATGTATAATTGGTGTAAAGTGTCGCCATGGATGTAGTTTTGAGGTAGTTAATCATTTCATACACCAAAACTTGTATCGCTTTTCCCATCGTTGGCAATTACTTTTTGTATAGATGTTTTGGCGATAAGGTTGAAAATGAAAAGATATGGGGTAAATGTCAGACAGACTGCACTCAAAACACGAGAAAAACAGGAATTTTCAAATCTAGAGGTCTCTACAAGGCCTTCAACAAGGATGAAATACCACTCCTTGTAAAAGCTCTAAATAGCTCCAAAAATATCGTGTCTTCGTATTGGCTCATTTCAACTATATGTATTTATGTATTGTTATCACACTGCGTCCTTTCGCTCATGTTTCACATTTTATACTTCTTCCAGGAAACAAGGTGCATAAACAAGTCTTTCTCAAATGATGCGGACCATGAATGCATTCATTTCATCAAGTTCAGAATATGATATACGAACGACCTACGAACACACAAAGATTCAACAAGCTTCCATGACCTTTTAGAGCTACAGCGACTTTAACTAGAGAATTGTCAATTTCAAAAATTTTATTTAGTGATGGATAGCAGTTACTACAAACGTAAGCTCTGGGGAGCTTTTAAAACCGACAAAAATACATATACAAATTACATGTAAAAATAATGTTACATAAGCATTTTTTGCAAGAGGAAAACATGTAAGAGGCAAATACACAACATAACATGTTAGAGGCAAATACACAACATAACATGTTAGAGGCAAATACACAACATAACATGTTAGAGGCAAATACACAACATAATACCATAGCAAGTTTGATAGAATTAGCATATTAAAGCAAAACATAGGTAGCAAAATGAGTATTGCTTAAGACAAATGTTTGCAACCAAACAAATTAAGGAGTTTTTCAGGCAAAACAGTCACGTGAGCTGCCTGAACATGTATTTATCAAATTTTTTAACTGCTCTAAAGGCAAATCTATTCTGAAATGGTCAGGCGGTTCATTTCAAAGTTTTGGTCCAGCATATCTAAAAATTGTAAGCCAAATCTGGTTGTTCTTACCTGTGGTATTTCTGATGTTTTTGATATCTAAAATAATAAGATTGATTGTTAATGTTAGTTTAGTCAAAACAGATAAGCAGGATATCGACATTTTTTGTTTACAATTTTAAATTATACTTATAAAGCTATTTTTCTCATTCCTCTTACCTTCAAAGATGGCATTATAGATTTACAAATAGGTCTTCCCAACTATTATTATAATCATCATAAACAATTCCGAGAGTCCTTTCTTGGATTGTTTCTCTTTTTAGCTCACCTGGGCCAAGTTGTTCAAAAGTTAACCACTTTTTTCAAATGCCTGTTTATCAGTGATGGATCAGTATACTTTGGTGAAAATTTGGACTCAAGTTCTAGTGCTGAAAATGTCTCAGTATGCCAAATTTTAGACTTGAAATATTTACAGTGTTGTTAATATTGGAAGTTGGAAAAATTGGTTAACTTATGAACAACTGGCCCCTGTACAGGTAACTGTTAGTAGTAAGTGTGCTCATGATCATCTCATACTGGCAGTAGTATGTTTTCTCATGATCATCATACAGTAAATTGTCAGTAGTAAGTTTTCTCATGATAAACTATACAGTAAATTGTTAGCAGTAAGTGCACTGATGATCAACTATACATACTGTCAGTAGTAACTGTTCTCACGATAAACTATAGAGTTAACTTTGGGAAGTGGTGTTCTTATGATCAACTTTACAGGCAACTGTCATTAGTAAGTGTTCTCATGATCAACTGTGCAATATGACATCAGCAGCAAGTATTCTAATGATAAACTGTCATTAGTAAGTGTTCTCATGATTAACTGTGCACTAAAATGTCAGTTGAGTGTATTTTAATGATTAACTGTACAGGTAACTATTATAAGAAGCTGTTCTCATGAATAAATATACAGTAAACTGTCAGTAGTAATAGTTCTCATGGTCACCTCATACTGTTAACAGTAAGTTTTCTCATGATCAAGTATACAGTAAATTGTCAGTAGTAAGTGTTCTCATGATCAGTTATACAGTAAATTGTTTGAAGTAAGTGTTCTCATGATCAACTATTCAATAAAGTGTCAGTAGTGAGTGTTCTCATGATCAACTTTACAGTAAATTTTTAGAAGTAAGTGTTCTCATGATCAACTATACAGTAAAGTATCAGTCATAAGTGTTTTCATGATCAACTATACAATTGTTAGAAGTAAGTGTTCTCATGATCAACTATACAGTAAAGTGTCAGTAGTAAGTGGTCTCATGATCAATTATACAGTTAATTGTAAGAAGTAAATGTTCTCATGATCAACTATACAGTAAAGTGTCAGTAGTAAGTGGTCTCATGATCAACTCATTCTATCAGTTGTAATTATTCTCATGATCAACTATAGACTAACACTCAGTAGTAAGTGTTCTCATGATCATCTCATACTATCAGTTGTTATTGTTCTCATGATCAACTAAAGACTTACACTCAGTAGTAAGTGTTCTCATGATTAACTCATACTATCAGTTGTAATTGTTCTCATGATAACTATAGACTTTCACTCAGTAGTTAGTGTTTTCATGGTCAACTATACGATAAATGGTCAGAAGTAATTGCTGTCATGACCAGCAATATACTGATCACTTTTTGCAATGAGACTGTTGTTCTGATTAAGCAGTGTTAGAAAAGTGTTAAATTTGCACATTAATGTGTTTATGCAAGAGAAATCAAACAATATAAAAAGGGTTGCCTTTCATATGAGGGGCCTCTCAAGAGAAGGACTAACGTAACGTAAATTTCAATATTTCCACAAAGTCAAAGAACTGAAATTGAAACAAGGAAGAAAAAAATTAGTTTGTTATGCAATTAAACATCCTGTTTATTGTAATAATGAAATGTATTGTCAGATATTTCACATTATTAAATTATTTTATTAAGAGGAGAGTAAAAAAATTTCAGATAGCTTTAAGCCCCCTGGTAAAGGAGTTAGGAAAACCTCTCAACCAAAGATAGAGGATGCAAGTATAAATTTGAACAGATGTGATACATTCAAAGACAAACGTGAGATGGGAAGTAAACATATGGATGGAGGGTTAATTTCTAAACCTTCAGTAAGTCTCTTTGTTATTTTTTTTCTTGTGATTAATAATTCAAAAAGCTTGGTTTATAATTCAGAAAGCTTGGTTTATTGGAAAATGCTGAAGTGAAGAACACAAAAGATTGTAATATTTTAAAGTATAAAAGTTACATCATTCTTGAATTATTTACTAAATTTACTAAAAATGTACAAGCTTACATTCAGTAAAATTAAAATTTTTAGTTTTGTAGCTAATAGTGATTGTTTATGAAAACATAATAGGAATGATATATAGTCTCTCTAATATTAGTTAAGTTTGACTGTTTGAAAAATCATACGATCTTGTAAATTATTTAAACTATATATTGCAGATGAAAAAACAGATGAGTAAAGAAATTGAAAGTGAGGATAAAACAATAATGCATGAGGACGAAATGAGTGGTGGGAAAAGTTTAGACAATATGGCAGGTGTCTCAAACACGGTCTCAAACACGGTGTATGGACATTCCAAACATCCAAAACATGCCACATCTTCTGTGTGTAATGAACCAAAGGACAGTGGTATTGATTATTCTATGGCTTTAAATGGAATTCATGGCTTTACTTATAAGGAAATTGTTCAGGCAACTGATGGCTTTAGTGACGAGTTTCTGATAGGTCAAGGAGCTTATGGAAAAGTGTTTCATGCTGTTTTAAAAAACACAAAGTGTGCTGTAAAGAAACTTTTCTCTGTAAGTAATTTTCAAAGTTTATTTTAGTTAGTGTTGTTGTTTGTTTATATAAGAAAAGAGAAACAAACATACAGTAAATACTTTAATATAATATAATGAACCTTTAATATTAAACTCTTGGTTTAGCTGGATTTGCTCTGAAGGATTCAGTTTTCCTTCTGCAGTTGCATTTAAAATGGCTTCAGTTATAACTTGTGTTGGAAAGTAAATAATTTGTATAATTATTCTTTTTTCTTTCTAGAAAGAAGATGTTTCTGGTAACATTGAAGAAAAAGTGAAAAGAGAATTGGCAACTCTGAGCAAGTAAGTGCTCCTGACACATATCAGATTCTCTGAGTTGTAAAATTATATTTAGAATAGAATGTGTCCATGGGACACAGATGCCCCCGCCAAAGGTGATATCCTCCATTTCAAATCATTCCTCCAATGTTGTCAAAAGTTATTGAACGGAAACCTCAAATTTG
>JAULBM010340668.1:0-12599 GCA_032357055.1 Geukensia granosissima
GTTGGCCATGGTCTTGTCTGTCCTCGACTTAACGATTTCTGTCTGCCCCTTTGGTATCTTCGAATTCCTTTTGTAACGACGCGGAGCATCTAAGTTGCGTAAGAATTATGTTTAGCTTTCTTGGACCAAAAGAGAAGTACTTTGGAATGCTGTTATTCTGTTGATTTCTCCTTTTATGAGATACTATGAGCACTTCGAATCGTTGGACTCAAATTATTCCAACTTCTAATAGAAGAGGGGATAAACGAATCTCTCGTTAGTGAAAGTCTACAAAATGGAACAGTTAAATTATGCCGTTTCATAAAGGATATTTCGTCGTACTTTGTATTGTCGGGGGAATCAGTTTACAAAGATATTCTGGTGCACAGTTATTTAGTTTATTGTAAAACATTTGCAATTTTCTTCGTTTCTCCTATCTGAAAATTTTTCCCATCCAATCTCATTAGCAAACACAGGTAATCCAGTAACAATGCTAGCAGCTTCGAGCTGTAGATGTTCGAGTTTAATTTCACAGTTATCCCAAACTTCATAGCCATATTCAAGAATTGATCTAATATAAACTAGATATAATTTTTCTAAATTTCTTCGACATAGCTTGTATTTTTATTCTCGAAGAACGTTCAAATGTTTTGACAAACTTTATGTTCTCTATATGTTGGTTCCAGTGCTACTACATGAATAAGCGCAGTTTGGATTCAAATTTTAAAATTTTTCGTAGAGGAACTAAACATCCCTTTTCATTTCAACATGCAATTTTTTGGGATTGGTGCGAAGATATTCAATAAGATATTTTGAATCTTGACATGGACAAGTGGCCCAAATAACCTTGTCCCTAAAGTGTCTATTACCAGCACTTGTTGTAAGGAATGGCATTCAAAACATTCCACTATTTAAAATTGCTGAAATACCTGCCGTTTTGACAACATAAGCATCATGTTTTGTTAATAAAACTGCCCGATTTCAGGATGATTCTTTCAACTTTTTATCCCATTGGACTCCTTTAATTTTAAGCGCAGATAACTCTTTAGGTGAAGACAATGGTTTTCGTTCGAAGTCACTTTGAAAATTGATCCACGTAAAGAAATGAAGATTTTTTCGCTAAGTTTTTGTATTAGCCCGTGGCGTTTATTTCTAAGGTGTATTTGGAATTTTATTTTAATAAAAAAGAGATATGGTATGATTGTCTACGAGACTGTCATCAAAAACGTGTAAATCAAAAACCTCAAAAGGTTGCCCTAAACCCTTCAATAATGGACACATGCCCACAACATAAGGTAAGCTGTAAAAGGCACCAATTATATTCAAATGAAACGATTATCGGTCAAATAAGTTAACATTATAAATCAAGTATTACTATGAGATAAAAACAACGACATCCTCTGAATTGCAGGTTCCTGGTTTCGGACAGGCACAAAAAGTATGTGGCGGGACTAAACCTGTTCGTGTGTACTCAACCCACCCCTAACCTGGGACAGTGGTGTGACAAAAACGACAAAAAAAACAGACTTTAAATAACAAATGCATAAGATTTTATTTTTGGAGTCGATAAATAGTACGGAGACAGTGACAAAAAAAAACAAAATACATCAAGGTGTACCCCTTCGAAAATGTATACTCGAAGTTTCTGACAGTTTGTTTAAAATCAAAACACAATTGATAACACACTTCATTCTCTTAAGCTACGACAACAATCAAAACACATCTGGTTAGATTAGTGTAAGAACATCATTAATAAGCTATAGCAAACAAGCTATTGGCGAGTGCCAAAAATAAAAATTACCGAAAGCATGTAGGACAGAAATGTAATAAATATTGATTGAGTTAAGTTTTGATGTAAATAATATTGAGTAGAGATTTAATGTTGATACCAAAGAATACAATATTCAATTTTAGAAAGATAATATTTATGTTTAAGTTTATTCAAGTATAATATGGTAAATCCCAATGGGTTGTGTTTAAAATTGCGAGCTTTATTTATCACATTGCCATAAAATTGTGGGTCTGATATTTAAAAGAAAGAATATGGAAAATATGCCAGGACACAATTTACATCTTTTCTGGATTTACCTTAATATCAGACAAGCTAGGGGTCAAAAACGGGAAGATGTGTACGCGCCAAGCTGTTGACTAGATTTCCGTGGCGGCACTTAACAGGTTCTTAAAAATAGTGCCTTGGATTTTTCTCTTTTATCAAACGAATTGTTGAAAAATAGAAAAACAACGATTCTAAATACTTCAATTTATTCAACACTAGTAATTCATTGGGTCGATATCTCTGCTGGTGGATCATGTTCCCGAGGGTATTCACCGACCCAGTTGTCAGACTTGTTTGACATGAAATTTATCAAACAATGTTTTACAGAAATTTGCCGCATTTGTTTTTCTAAAACATTGAAAATACGGAATGTCTTCGATAAGTATAGCACTTAGATATAGTAGTTGTCTCTGCCGTCGGATTTGGCTTCCCATTTCGATTTGTTTGAATTTGAGTGCTTCTTTTGCTACGTTTGGATCTTGAACATCCTACGTTTTGGTTATAATGCTACTGATGGAAGGTTAATCCATGAAATGTGCATACAGCACAACTAAATTTCTTCATATTAATTCAACATTGGTAATTTTGTACTTCTTTTCAATGAGTACGAATCGCTTAATTTTCTGCATAACCTTCATCAGGTACGCTCGGAACCAAATTGTAGAAAACAGGAAAATGAGTGCAGGCGCAGAGCCGTTCATCCCATACTGTACAGTAGTTTTGTGGTATACACTGATCTGATCAAGAAACTTGATAGAGACCAGACGTAAGTGCTTGTCTAGCCTAGCCTTACTGTGATGTGTTTTTTTACTTTGTCTTTGTGGAGTGTTCTACTAGTATGCAGTCAATGAATTGTTGCTTGGTAGATGGTGCAATTTGTTTAGTCTCCGTCAGCCCAGAATGTATCCGATTGATTATTAATGCAGAGATAGCCGCAAAATTCAAAAGAAAAAAGAGCATGGGTCACCCATGCTACGATCTTTTGATTTGTTTGAAATTTAAAATACCTCCCTTGTTATCATGTTTTACATTAACAAGGTAACAGAACGCAGGAAGACATGTCATTCCATTAATGCGACTCTCGGTCGACAGATCACTGCTTTTGCTCACAAATTCTGCATGCTTGAAGCGGTGATGCGGAAAATGCCCGGTTTTAGTGTATGTCTTTGGTTGACCCGACCAGGCATCGAATATTGAATTCAATTTTATTAAAACCTCTCAATTTGAAGATTTTTTCAATTGTCTCCTCAGCGCAAATATCAACCAGTCAAACTATCTGATTTTCAATAATTGAGAAAAAACTCAAAGAACTGAGAGAAATCTCAATTTGAGAAGTGTAATGCAGGCCTCTCACACTCGAGCACACTACTACCAGCCAGGCCCCCGAAACCTTCGTAAAGGAAATGACGTTCCTATTAAATATGGCGAAAATAGGCCGTGTTATTTTAAGATATTTTGAAAGAAATTCCTGTATAATATGGCAATGCCCTGTTGTCAAACAAAAATAGGAAATGTTCCTTCCTTGTCTCAATAGTGGTAAGTTAAGCCACATATTTCCCCGGTCTCAATAGTGGTAAGTTAAGCCACATATTTTCCCGGTCTCAATAGTGGTAAGTTAAGCCACATATTTTCCCGGTTTCATTAGTGGTCTAAGAATGCTTATTTACACGGACAGCAGATAATGCAATATTTAGTATGCCACTTAAACAGTAAGGATTACTTCCATATATGGAAAGAGGTCATGAAAGGTCAAATAGCCCTAAAACCCTAAAAATTTGTCTGGGGGGGAAATCTGAGCCTGGAATTTAAAGATAACTAAGTTTTGAATATAATCCCAGAGTCCCATCAAGTTTTCCAGCAGCCAAATGAAGTTTTCCTACCTTAAACAATATAATTCAACATTTTTTAAAAAATATGTTAAATTCTTTTGAAAAATTGTTAAATAAATTTAACCGATGGTTAGAACTTGTCTTAAAATTAAAATTGGAACTTTCTAAATTTTAAAATTTCTAAGCATATATAAATTTAAGTAACTTTCCCTTTTTGGTAATGTTCTTGACGGTTAAAGCAGAGTCAGATCAATGCAGACTTCTAGAAAACGGAGGGCAAACTTTCTAACACATACTCGTACCTAAGTTGATCTGACTTCTGGAAAAGTGGACTCGCCTGCACACAAAAGTGCTAACTATTTTTTTTTTTTTTTGCATTTTGAAAAGGGGGCCCTGGCCCCCTTGCCTCCTTGGATCCACCCCTGAAAAGTATTGACAGAAAGTCAGTTTGTAATATATTTCAATAACAATGAAGTTCATAATCAGAATGGTCTAATTCTAGCGAAGTTAGATGAAATTTTTACGGAAACAAAAGGCGCTAAGTGCAAAAAATATAGAACCAACAATTAACGTTCACATATCAACATGTTCGGTAGTATCGATTTACGTGGTGTTCAAACCGGATTTTCTGTGCTAAAACGCGAGAAGCAAGACAGCTAATTTATGTCTGTAAAATTAAACATTCAATTTAACACTGTTGATACCTATAAATTGATTGGAAAACCACAAAGTGTGTATAGCTCAGCGATTTAAGGAATAAAACTTTGGATGGCTTGTAATGTTAAGGACAACAGCAAAATTATCACACAAGAACACAAATTAACCCAAGATTTAGTTTACTTTTATAATGGAAAATGTTGCGAAATCTCCGTCCACATACACATTCTTCCACGGCCTAACACTAACTACGTCCCCAATATCTAGTTCCATAACAACACTACTGCCAGCACTCTGGTCGATATGCCCTTCTTTCCCCGCTATATAAATAGTTGATAAAGAAACATTGTTTTTATAAATTATGAATCCAGAGTCGTTTGTATTAGAATTTACAGTAGCCGCTGCAAGATACAAGCCGGGAACTTCGGTCCTAAAGACACCAGACGCCCGCACTTCAGATACGTTCATGACGCCATACGATGTCTGGATCTTCGTGAATTTTATTATTTCATTGGCTGCTATGCTTCCACCTGCAGCCCACGCTGTCATGGCAACTGTAAAAATAATAATAAAGACAAATATTAATATTGCTAAAGCAACAAAATCGCTTATTGTCAGCTGACATCCGTCCCCACCATCAGAGAAACTTACCATTGGTAATATTGGTAATGACATGGCTTTTTTTGTTTATATTGTAAATCAAAAATATGACCCGTGAAATGTTATTCCCCAAATTTTTGTAGAAGGATATTTTTTTAATTAACTAATTATATGGAACTACATGCCCGTAGCCAGAAATTTTCAAGGGGGAGGAGGGTTCGACACCTCGTGAAGCGACCTTCACGGCCGGAGTTCTGTGGTATTTGGTGCAAAATCCTGCAATCTAGTCATTTCCTGACACTTTTTGCACTTCAGAAAGTACTGTTTTTAAGACTTTATTAGTCAGACTTCAATCTGAATTGCGAGTTTAATAGTGCTTATTGGTTTTCAAGAGGGGGTTCGTCCGAACGCCTCGACCCCCCCTGGCTGCGGGTATGTACTAGATATTTGGGACGTAGTCAGTGTTAGTCCGATAGCAGATAACTCCGCCACATACTAATGTGCCTGTCCCACTCCAGGAACAGTCTAGTGGTTGTCGTTGTTTAATTAGTCTTTTATTGTTATATGTTCACCATTTTTGCACTAGAATATGTCGATTGTTGTGTTTTATGTAAACACATTTTGTATGTCGGGGCCTTTTACAGTTTCCGTTATGGTATGGACTCTGGTTCATTGTTGAAGGCCGTAATGGGACCTGCAGAAGTTTAAATTCTACTGTCATTTGGTGGGTGACTGTCTCATGGACAAATCATTACACATCTCCTATTTTTACATTTAACATGTTTAAATTGTTTATTGCTTTAAGGAGGCAATGATTAAAGAAATAAAACGGTACCCCACCGGGAACACAACCTAGTCCTTTATTGGAACTTGCATTACTTTTTTGTGAATCGATATAAATCATTAAATATATTTGGTCAAATTTTGACGGTTTTTAGCGTATTCGACGTGATAGCTTTAATGCACCGTTTAATGCTTATATACTTTATACTTTAAAGGACAATGAAAGCAACTAAATCACATTCAAGCAAAAATCAGTATGAATCTGTATTTAGGACTTCACCCAAAGGCAAAAAAAAAACAGGCAAAAATGCGTTTTTTAGTTTAGATTATTCGCATTTTAACTAAAATTTATTGAAACGGGTTTTATTTAATAGATTGATTGGATGTTGCTTAACACTCATATTTGTATAATATAACGCTTAATTGCAGGATAAAATGATTTAGTACTCTATCTTTAAAATCATGATGATGAAACAAAATAGTATACAATGCCAAAATAATGGTGTACAGTAATAATGAATGTGTTAATGTAAGTACCAATAAAAGCTTTAAAACTTCGGACAACATTGTCCAATGTATGCTATTTATGTAAATTTATTAATAAATTTGTTTATTTAAGTATGTTTGCTGCTCAAGTCCACCTGATTTTGTCATATCCTTCAGGATTTTTCCATTTCATAGCATTAATATTTTCCGCCCAATAACCCCACTTTTCTTTTCACAATTTTATCAAACACATTGTAAAATTCCATTTTAGAAGATTTTCACGAGTCCTTCATGGGAATTAGAATATTTATCCCACTAAGACAAATCCTATTGAAAATCACGTTCCCGCCAAATTTCTAAATGCTTATATCTCAAAAACGAGAAGAAGTTTTACAGTTGCCATGACAGCGTTTTAGAAGTTTCATGATGTCCTTGTTATTTCTTAATGGGTTTTAAAATAGATAAAACAAACAAAGACAAAACCAATGAAAAATCAAGAGAAATACGTTTCCCGCCAAATTTTTAAATGCTTATATCTCAAAAATGAGCAAATTGACCCTACATTTTTTCTGCTTATTTTCTTTAAATATATGAATGGTCTTAAATCACTCACAATTGTATGAAAACCTATTTAATTTGTATCAAAGCAGCGAACATCATTAACGAAACAGTTAATTTCAAACGCTCCCTTCTGAACCTATACACTTTGCAGTTGATGTTTCCGTAGAATTCAGACATATTCGCGGTTTTATTTTTCCAAAATAAATAACAACAAAAATCGACAAAATACAAGATTACATATCCCGACCATATACATTCAATGAAGTATCTATTTAGAAACTGGCTTTAAACACACCTCTTTTGCCGTATTTGGTAATTTCTTGTCTGGCTGTTGAAATATTCCTTTCTAACTCTTGAATTCGATCTGTTAATGAATGACAGTCGGTACTCTCTGTAAAAATAAAACATTATTTCTTACAACCACCGAACTTATTGGCTCTGACCTTGATAAAAGCAGCTACGGGTTACAAATAAGACGTCGACCATATAGAATTAAGGCAAATGATTTTCTTGGTTTCATTTTTTCGGAAGCATCAAAAATTATCTGACATTATCAGTAAAAAGATTTTTATCTCACATTTTTGCAGTATCAGAATAGTTTTCATTTTTTCTTTCATCGAGTTAACCTACCAGATTTTTAATTATAAAGAATCAGAGTAAAAAAATATTTAAATAATACACCCCTTGAAGTTAAATAAGTAATCCCCTTTAACTTTGTAATTGTCAGCGATTTCATTATTCACCGGTTTTTAATGCGAACATCACAACGGGTTTCACTAATGGAACAGGAGTTGCTTACCTTAACAGAGCGCCTGACTTCGCCACTGATAGGTTTTGTGTTTTTCTGTTTTTCCCGTGTTTGTTATTAGTCTCCCGTTGTTAAATTGTCTTGTCTGTATAATTTGCATTTCTTTTTTAACTGAAATGCTTTATTACTTTGTGAAAAGTTAAAATTGCATTGATGTTCACTGTCCTGTTGGACAAATGAATAATATCAAAGGTTTCATTTTCAAATTATATACGGATTACAATAGAAATGTTAGTTACCTACCATTATTTATTTTCGAAGTTACTTCCCTTTCAATAGTTTGAATCCTTTTTGTTAGTTCTATACTCGTCGTTTCAATTTTAAGTTTATTCCCAGTAGTCACATTATAGAGTGCCAGAAAATCTTGGTTCCTTGCATGGTTACTGAATTTCAAGCTATTCAATTCGTTTGTCGTCGTTTGAAGTTTCTGTCGTAGCTCATCAATGCTTTTTACGGAATTACTTTGCTTAAGTATTTCCAACTCCTCCTTCAAATTTTTACTTTCTGACAAAACGGACGTATAATTTTCTTCCAGAATTCTAAATCCATTTCGCAGAACATCCGTATCATTTTTAGTTGCTTGACAGCTGAATTGTAAAACATCGTATCTTTGATTCAAGTCCGAGATATCGCGAGAATTCGTTGCAACAGACGCGTTTCCATTTTCAAGAAAGTCGACTTTTTGTTGCAGTGTAAGAACAACTTGCTCCAGTTGGCGTCTAGCTTGTTTCTCTTCCAGTAACATGTCTATGACTGCTATGTAATGTTTATCGGTCAACGTATTTGCATTTGGCTGTGTAGTCGAATCTATCAGAAATCCTACAGAATTTTGAAAGAGAACAAAAAACAAGAATATAACCCAAAATGATGACATTTGCTCTACCAAAGTAATTGAACTGTTTAGTGTATATGACCTGGCTAGAATTAAATGTTATCTCCGGACACCTGTTGTCTTACAATAAATAATAATTACGAAAGGTGAAATGTTTAAATAAGTACAATTTGTTTTCAATTGAATTTTTGTCTGATTTGTTAGGCATATTTCTAATCGTTTATCGTAAAATGAGATTTGCTTATTCGGACAGATAACAAAATGCAAAATATTCAGACCGATCTCATTAGATTTTTTAAAATTCAAACTAACAGCACAATTTCGACCGATTCGGTTTATATTTGGAAACAAGGTCTATCAACAGATAAGGTGCCTGGGTGGCCTAGGTGGTCTAGGAAGTTGATTTAATTAAACTTAACTGCACAGATCACTGTAGCCTATCACCTATACGGCGTGAGTTCTCGCCTGACTTTGTACTATACAAAAAAAAAAAGAAAAACAAAAAAACACGGGTTAGTTTAACTCGCATCACACGTGTTAAGTTTTGTCAGTTACCTGCCCAAGGTCGGTGGTTCTCTCCGGGTACTCCGGCTTCCTCCACTAGTAAAACTGACGGCCGCGATATGACTTTTGAAAGTGGCTTTAACTTTTATGATCGCAGTCTACATCTTACTGGTTAGCTTTTGCAGCAGGAATACCGATATCACAAGCTTATCAAGACTTTTACAAAATGTTATAACCGTCACAAAGATTGATTACAAAAATACGGCTGCAAATGTAAAGTTTCTATACGACAAGTTATATCACATCCTTCGTTCTATGGAAACATGACATATAAAGCTTACAAATTTAAAAATGATCCCGTGAATCTCACCTTTCCTTTAAACAAACTTATCCACAAGGGGAACAAGTCCGACGTTGTAGTCAAGACATCTCTTCATTACACAAACATTATAATGTGATCTTTTCTTTCTTTGCGTTTATTGACAACACATTATTAAATCACCAAACATACGTTTTGAGAGGCTTGATATTTTATCATCAGGGATCTCAACCTAAGCTTTCTTTCAGTAACTGCGATAATTCATTAGTGATGTATCTTCTTTTTGCATGTTTTTGTTTTAAGTATATTTATTGTAATTAAGGTACTCTATAGTCGGATTGGGAGACTCTGTGTTTGATTTTTATGGTAGGTCTGTCGATGCATTTGTTTTCTTCGATTTTTTCCTTTGACCAATTGTTGGGGAGGGTTTGGCGCCACTACAACAGTGAAACCCACCACATGTCTCAGGTGCCTGTCCCAAGTCAGGAATTGTGGTCATAGGTTTGTATTTGTGCTTAATGTTTTGTTACATGTACATTTTTGAGAATATTCTGGAAAGAGCAGTGTTATTCATGCATACACGATTTTATTCGCGGCGATTTAGAGCTTTTCATTAGGAATGGTATTGTACCCTTGTTGAAGGTGTTGTGGAGAACTTAGATTTGTAAATTACTCTGGTTTCTCGTGAGTGGAGTGCAGTCTCTCTGACATATTACCCATATCTTTTCATTTTCATATTTACGGAATTACCCGATTTATGAGGGTTGCACTTCTGGCTTTGGTGTGACATGGAATTGGAGCGGTATCCAGTACTAACCCAGCGCGTTCCCAAGGATGTGGATAAGGGAGGTAGTCTCCTTTGGGTTGACAGGTTAAAAGTTTGATGGCATGGCCGTCGTCGACTAAATGCTTGGAAAATGCCACAGTACACGCATTAAAGGGCCTGTTAACACAAATTTAAATTGTAAAAAACCAAAATGGTGGCGATTTTCGAGGCTGAGAGAAAACATTCATTGAAAGAATTACCATTATTTAACATCGTCTCTAAGCGCGTCAGAACATAGCGGCTTGCAACATGGATATTATCTATCCAATACAAGATTTACGAAAAAGAAGTTAAGTTGGATTTTAGACTCGTGGCTACTTATTAGAATTGATTACTTAAATAAAAAGACATATTTCTGATAACAGCTATTTATTTACAATCCACAAATTATTGGTGTTCATTTCAATCCCACTTTTCTTAATTGGCTCAGTCTCAGAGACATAATATGTATTACACTGTCTGCATTGAACTCTTTTATAGAATTTTCATTACTTTTCATATGGTTATACTTGGTATAATGAATCAAAAGACTATAGACACAAAATTATAATTAATGAAATAATAATACTTAACTTCAATATTTGTTTCATCATTGTACAAACGCAAAATATCCTCGCGCCGAAGTACCACTTCTCCCTGTTGAAACTCACTTCTCCCTTTCTCTCCTGAAAGGGAGAAGTTACTTCTCCCATTCACTGCATCCTAGATTATGCCCTTAAAGTGTTTCCGAATATAAACAGACAAGCAGGTCATATATTGAACGGCATTAGGTCAAATTCGTTTTGTCATTTGTTGGATGGCTGTCCTCAATTTTGCTTGTAGCAACTTCTGTTTTGATTTCTGAAAAGGAAGCATCTCGAAGACAACCCATTAGAAAAGTAATCGTGCATTTTCTATCTTAGAAAAGGTAAAGAATAGATATAATCTGTAGGCATGAACTCGCTTTTAAGAGAAGTAGTGGATTAAAAAACCCAAACGGATGAAAAATGAAAAATTTCTCATATCCAGCAAAATTACTTTTTTGGTCACGTTGACCCTTTTTATAAAAAATGTCAGTAATTGTACAGTAAATTTCATTTTTTGTTGGATCTATCAAAAGTATTCATTAAGAAAATGACCGCCTTAGTGGTGTAATGGTTAGCGTGCGTGCTTCGAGTGCGGAAGGTCGTGGGTTCGATCCCGGCTGGGTAAAATCAAAGACAATAAAATTGGTATTTGCTGCTTCTCTGCTAAGTACGCAGCATTTGGGAGTAAAAGCAAAGACTGGTTGACCCAGAGTCAGAATAAAATGTTTGGGTAAATTGGCATATCTTCTTGTGGACTGTTGCTTTCGTCGGATCAGGTTGTCGGTCTAGTATAAAGAAAAAGCAGGGCTCATTCACCATCATCATTCATTAATATGCTCTCGTCTTGAATATGCATGAAATATTTGCCACTGGAACATTCATTCAATCAATCAATCAATCAATCAATCATTTGGAAAAAGAAATTCGGAAAGATAACTCATTCATGAGCGATAAGAAAGAGACAGTGCTATACTACTGAAGAAAACGTGTATGTTTGATTGAATTATGTTTAGTGGTTAAGGATGAGAAGCGGATTAAGATTTGTTACCACAATTCATCAGCATACTCACTAGACTGACGAATGACTATGCTATAGGGATTGCCACAGATCGTGCGTGTATTTTTTAAAATTACAGATTTTAAGATTTTAAATCAGTAAATGGCACCGACAATTTTGTAACTTTTTCATTGAGGGCATTCTTAGTATCCTCGTCGTGAGTCTTGTCTGCTGGCAATAGGAAGTGAGAAATTAAAAACCCCACTAATTTCTCATTTTTTTGAATTCCATAAAAGACATGTAATTTTTGGAAAAGAAATAATTTTCCTCTCGATACCCAGTCATGTTGGTATCTGGGGAAACAAAGTCGTAGACGAGGATACTAAGAATGCCCTCAATGAAAAAGTTACAAAATTGTCAGAAAAAATCAAAAATTTATTTTCATTTGATGTACCAATTCAAGGGCAAGTTCAGCAATGAATATAGAGCTTGTGGAGGGAAGACGAAGAGTCGATTCTCGTTGACCAAAGACAGTAGCTGCAGCAACTTTATCTTCGTCCATTGATGCATCGGTATAAATTGTTCTGTGATTATATCATTTTTCTTTGATTTCAGCAAAATTTTGCTGAATGAGCAGGTGGTTAGTGTTGGATTTTTTTATATTTACGGATTTAAAAAGTAAATTTTGGTTTTGGAAGAAGGTGCTATATCTACGGAAGCCATTTCTTCAAGATATCAATATCAATATCAGCCGATGTAATATGGGCTTTTATATGAATGCCAAAAGGTGGGAATT
>JAULBM010340679.1:0-12598 GCA_032357055.1 Geukensia granosissima
CGCTTCATGCAAAATGTGCTCGTCACTGTCTTTCATATCGCTTGAAACTTACAAAAAATGCATTTAATTCTATAATGTATCATAGATTTTGAATTGAGATGAAGGTTATATATAGCTCTTTATAATGATTGGCTGATAGTTGGAAAACTTAATGAAATTTTATTTTTAAGCTACCTCAAAATAAGACAGAATACCCCAGACCCTAGTTATTCTTTTAGGTTCCTTGACAAGTGTGTAAACTTAATAATGGTTATAGGAAGAACAAATCTAGCATAAATGTGACATTAGCATCTTCACAGATTAGGCATTTTCAGTGGGAAGGATAGATACATTTATTTTGCTTCCAGTGGGCAGATTCTTTTGCTTTACCCTGTAGTGTGGTACAAGTAACATAATTTTTCATGGATGGGGATGGGGTGGGGGGGCTGAAAGTTAATTAATGTCCTACACAGCAAATTAATGCTCTGTCGGACAGTGTTTCACCTGAATAAATGTGTTACTATTTATATAATAGGTAATTTAGTTGTGTAAACCAAATAGCTGATTGGTTGATTCAGACATGAGAGATAGGGTCACATGAAGCTGTCTCCCACAGTAAACCCCCAGAAGAAGTTGTCATCTGGCATATCTGTTCTTATTATTTAATTTAGTCCAGTAGTTAAGTCAGAGTAGAATTAGAAAAAAGATCATGATCATGTGATGATTACAAATTAAATACTGCAACAAGGTTTTTTCTGTGCATATAAAGATGACCTTTACAAATAAGACATGTATTTATTCTCCTGGGTCCCTTTATTTGGCTGTGGCTGGCAAGCATTAACAGGAAGAAGAACTTCCTCCTGATGATACCCAGTAGTATTGTTCTGTCGTCATGCAATTTCGCCTACGATTTTATAATTTCTGTAAATTTGTGCTATGATTTCCCCAGTGATTTGTTTGAATAAATATTTTTCCTTCTTGTTTTAGATACTTGCCTTGGTATTGAAACTACTTATTTTTCCTTATCAGCAAATTTAAAATTTATTATATCCCACAAAGTTTTACATACCTATTAAGTGCTTCTTGGAATCCTATGAAACCTTAAAAGAAGACACAATATAATTGGAAGGAAATTTATCTCAGCTTAATCCAAGGGCAGGTAATCCAATGGGGGGGGGGGGGGGGTTAGTGTGTGTATGGTTGGCTGGGGTATCTTTTTTTAGTTAAGCTCTATGTCTTGTTTGTATTTGATATAAATCAACATCCTCCAATTCAGGGTCATATCTGCTCCGCTTTCAGACTCTGTGTATAATTACCCTGCATTCAGCCCTTTCACAATGACAAGAATCTTGTCATTATCAATCCACACGCAGAAGAGTATTTATCATATTATTTTTCAATTTTAAGAACACAAAAATAGAAATTGATATATCTTCGTATTTTGATCGACAATTGATGCTTAAGAAACATAACTTAACTTTTTGTAGTTACAGCCTTTAAATTGCGTCATTTCGGGACCAAAAATAGTTCACATTTCCCAAAAAAATGATGTCACAATAGGACCCCGCAGTAAATGAAAAGCGTTAATGGCAAGGAAACATTGACAAGCTTGCGAGCTTGTTTCCTTGTGTGGAGGTTGATACAAATGGTCATTCTTCCCACAAACAATTATTCAATGGAATTTACTACCACAAACTGTAATTGAAACCACCACTGTTGACAGCTTAAGAGCTGTTCTTTCTAACCTCAAATAAACAAATTCAATCTCATAGAAATCGGCAACTATAAAAGATTTGACATGATTATATGTATATGGAGTATTGTGGACCCCTTTTATACAACAGGAGTTGAATTTACTTTTACAGCCATGTTTCAAAGTTTAGAGACACAGCTAAAGATGAATATGTCAAAAACAAGGATGACCATAAAACCATGGGTCAAGCCAAGGTTCCTGTTAGACAACCTGAGAGCTTTTTAAAGAAACACGAGAAAGAACCAGTCTTACCAACCAGTAAGTATCTAACAAAATCACATTTATTTGTTAATTCTTATCAGAATGCCAGAAAGAAGGCAGGGTGGATGTACAGATATTTTTTTTTCAATTATTTCTTGTAAATATGACCTACATGTACCCCTTGACATTTACCCATATAGTGTTGTCTTCCATATCTACCCAGAATAATGGCAAAAACAGATATCAGGTTAATGCTAATTAGACATCAGATTGCATAATGTGGTATTAAATAAATATTTTATACCTAAGGATATAGTTCTTACTATGTTGGAATAAAATAAAATACAGAATTGAAATTAAAGTTAATAACCAAAACATATAAAGATCAGGCAGTTTGGGGATGTGGACCAATCTAATTAAAATTAGATCTACACACTTGCTCCCTGCGACAAAAAAGGGAGAGCAAGTGTGGAGATCTAATTCTTATTAGATTGGGATGTGGACCTGTTGTTTGTAGAAGAATGGAAAAAGAAATATTACTTATGGACCGAAGAAAAATTTGTTTTTTTTTATTATCATATTGTACAAAATTAGGTTGTGACCAGACAAAAGATTTGTTAACATTTTTATAAGTCACAAACTGACTCTGACTTTCACAGTGAATGTTTCAATTCAGTATATTCTATCACATAGGTTATAATGTTTCAATTCAGTATATTATATCACATAGGTTATAATGTTTTTCCACCAAATTCTGTCTGGTCTTGTTTTTTATTTTTTACAAAGATAGATCAAATGTCAAACGATATAAAAGACTTAAGACTTAATTTTGTTCAAGATATAAACCCAAGACAATTATAACTATATTCATTATCATATGGATTTTGTGATTTTTTTGTTTACCTGTATATTTAATTGTTATGTTTTTAGAAACAGAATACAAATATCCAGATGAAGACAGACGTAGACCACCAGTACCTACAGTTAAAGAACAACCATTAATGGGTCTCAAAACATCCAAAAACTTCATCACAAACAATGCTGTACAAAATATCACATCAGTACCTAGATGCCCACAGAAAATTTATGTTGATACACGAAAGGGAGATAAGAATCTATTGGAACCATCAGGATTGGAACCGGTTTATGTCCACAGAAAGGTAAATACTGCTTCTCTTATATTAAATTGTATTATTGAATCCTCTGGATATAGAAACAATTATGAATGTATATGAGAAAGAAATCCAAAACTTGTAAATTACAAACATCTACAGGTTGCCCTATTAAAGCCTTCAATAATGCACAAATTTCCTAAACAATATGGCAAGATGTAAAAGGCCAAAAAAAGAATGTGGTGATATCCTAAATGGCACAACAGTCAGCCAATTAAGTATCCAATTGTAAAACAAAGCACGAAAACATAACTAGAGGCTCCTAGGAGCCTGTATTTGCTCACCTGTCTCAAACAGTCTTGTATTTAAACTTTGTGCAGATACCCTAACTTGGCCTAAGAAACTATCATGAAAATTTGCATCTAAATTTATTTAGTAGTTTCAGAGGAAAAGATTTTAAAACCTACTTCAAAATTAGCTTAAAAAACATCTAAAAGGGGCCTTAACTCCTACAAGAGATAAGGGATTTCCACAAAAATTTCACCACAGATAGATTTCATTATGTTGAACACTTTTGCCCATAGGCTAAATTTGGCTAAAGTTTACGGTTTTTTAGATATATATGCAAATATCTATGGTCAGACCCCTATGTTCTATTTTTAGTAACAGCATCCATGTTTTTCAACCGATCAAAAATCGAAGCACAAACTTTGTGCAGAATATCTTAATGAACAATCATACAAAGTTTCATTAAAATCCATTCAGTAGTTTCAGAGGATAAGATTTTTTTCTAAATGATAATGAAGCCAGACGCCAAGTGATGGTAATACTTCACATAACCTTCGGCCAGGTGAGCGAAAAATAACACCCACTGGAAAACTGGACAGGCACATAAACTATGTGTCTGGTTAAACATGTTATATATGACTGATAATGTCCAACCATCAACAGAATGAAATTTTCCAGTAACTTTTTCATTATGGGCTAAAAATATAAAAAATGATTTCCTCTCCTGGAAAATCTAATATCAATGTAACAAGACATAAATTTAAAAGTTCTTGAACAAGTCATTACGATGGCCAGTTTTAGTAAGATTATGTTGTTGTATGGTTTATGTTTCCCTTTTGTTCGTATCTTCATATTCTTTCATTATAAGGTTTATCACAAATAATAGAAAATAAATATTAAATTTTATTAATGACAAGGCCTAAAATGAAATGAAATTTGATTCCTGTTGTTATATTATCTTTTTGCTCCACCATTGCTTTTACGGTTTTTCTGTTTTTTCTCCTAAATTTTGGTTTGATGACATGAAAATAATCTCCAACCTACATACTCACATTTAAATACATGTAGGGGCTAGGGTGGCCTAGTGGTCAAGGTATTTGATTAAAATTTGCCAGTACAGATCACTGTAGCCTATGACCTATATGGCATGAGTTTGCGCCTGACTTTGTACCATACAAAAAAGGTTGCCATTGATTCACATCACTAATAATAAGATTGTCACCTACCTGCACAAGGTAGATTGTTTTACTCCAAGGACACTGGCTTCCTCCACCATTAAAACTGACTGCCACAATATGACTGAAATATTTTTGAAAACGGCATAAAACCACAAACAAACAAGCACATTTTAATATTCAAATCTGGAAACAAAAACGATTTTAAAAAGAAAGCCTTTTGCTTTAGATTAGGTTAATTGTCATGTTTTATGTATAGTTTCACAATTGGTATTTGAGGGCCTTTTATAGCTTCCATTATGGTATGGTTTATTGTTGAAGGCCATAATAGGACCTGTAGAAGTTAAAATTCTACTGTCACTTGGTGGGTGGCTGTCTCATGAACAATCATGCCATATTTCCTATTTTTATATTATCTTATTGGAGCATATTAAGTGAAATTCTGGTTTTGTTACAGGATTATGGTGAAACACCAAAATATTTAGAGAAGAGAAAAGACGAAATGAAGAGGGCTCAGGAGGAGTATGATGCTTATATTGCTGAACACTTCCGACGAGGAGCCATGAGATCACTTACACCTGATGAACGACAGGCAATATTACAGGGCCTGAAGAAAAACTGGGAGGAAATCCATGACCAGTATCAGGGCCTCTCAGTTGTCACAGATACCGCACCCAAGAAAAACAGGAAAGAACGTATGGAAGCCGAAATGAAGCAATTAGAAAGAGACATTGAAACAATTGAACGTCATAATGTGATATATATTGCAAATTAATGTAACTGTTTAATCGGTGGAATAATGAAGTAATATTTATATTTATGTTCAATCAATGTTTCATTAGAATGAACTGAAACAAACACTGGTAAGAATATCAAGTTGTTTCCTTCCTTGTTTAGCTCATCTTACACTGTACAATTATTAAATGCATTTGTTTCCATAGTTACAACTTTATTGCTACCTATGAAAACAATTGTGGTTAAATTATAATAAAATATGTTAAAACTAAGAAATGTCTTTTCTAGTTTCACCAGTTAACTTTTGATGTCTCTCATCATATAATCTGATTTCAATTTGTTGCATACATCACATTGATTTCTGAATTTACAGTAAGTTTTTCTAATCAATTGTTAGATTTTGTAAGCACACCCAAATAAATTACAACATGTTGCAGAAATTGTAAACAAGTGAGACATAATGATGTCTGGACCTGTGTTGCTCACTGATGTTCTTACTGGATACCAAGTTTCGTTGAATTTGTTCAGGTAGTTTCAGAGGAGTTGCAATGACAAGGTCATTTATGAGTATTTTCTAAGTTCCAAGAAGCATAAATCCCATAAAAATCAGGGATCAAAATTTCCTGGCGGTATGCACAACTCCATTTGATGTCCTATCTACATACCAAGGTTCATGAAAATGGGATCAGTAGTTTCAGAGGAGTTGCAATGACAAGCTTATTTGGACAGACGGACGGACGAAGTGACCCGACTCCTAGACGTGCTTCTGCTGTTGGGGATGCTGTTAAAAAGAGCACCTACATGGGGCTATATAATATTTACACTAGTAGTCTATTCTTTCAGTTGTCTCCCTTGTTATGTGTCATACTTCCAGACATACCATAATAATTCATGTTCCTAAAATCAATATCTTTTGATTGATTGAATTTTGCTTAACGTCCAGCTGCAAATATCTCATGCATACTCAGGATTAGAGCATATTAATGAATGATGATGATGAATGAACCCTGCTTTGTACTAGACCAACACGCTGAGAGCCAGTTTATAACATGCTAGCTTACGAAAGCAAAAGTCCGCAGGTAGACAAGACACTTTACACAGATGCATTATTCAGTCTCTGGGCCGACCAGTCTTTGCTCTCATTAATAAATGCTGTGTCCTTAGTGAAAAGCAGCAAATACCAATCTAATTTTTTTGGTTTGACCTCGCCGGTGATGGAACCCACGACCTTCCGTACTCATGGCAAGCATGCTTACCATAACACCACCAAATTAGTCAATACCTTAATACATTCAGCAGTACCCAAATTTTGTCCTATATGCTGTTGATACTTTTTGTCAATTGCACAATACCTTTGTTGTTCTATGTTTTCACACTAAATACAGCTGAACTTGTTTAGCTTGATGTCTTAGCTTAATAGAATCAAGTAAGTTATCAATTGTATTTGGATTTTAACTAGCTGTCAGAAACAGCATGTACTTTTTCAATGTATATCTCTTGTTTTGCCTTCTTTACTTTAAGGGACCCAGTACTTAAGGATTATAATTTTTTGTATGGTTAGGGTTTGCTTATGGGTTAAACTGGTTTGGGTGAGAGAGAGGGTTGAAGGTTTTGTTAGGGTTATTGTTGGGTTGAGGGTCATTAAGTTAAAAGTTAAAGAACTAATACAAGTCTCATAGGGGTGGGTCACCTAAAGTAAATGAAGGCCCTTGTATTATTCTAAATATACATTGAATTCAAGACTTAAATCTGATGCAGTTTGTTTTTAAGATGTTTTTATGTCCTTTTGTCACACCATTGTCTCAGATGAGGGGGAGGATTGAGCTGTAAACTTTATGTGCCTGTCCCAAGCCAGGAACCTGTTAAACAGTTGATGCAGTTGTTGATAGTTTAAATGTTTCTTGTTTTAATTGTATACTTATTTGGCCTTTGAAACCTTTAAATATCACCAAGTTGTGTTTTGGGGCCTTTCACAGCTTGACTTAGGATGTGGATATTTGTCTATAATTGAAGGCCTTAGGGCAACCTGTAAATTATGTTTTGGATGGTTTTTTCATAGAAAATCATACCACATCTCCTTTTTATAAATTTTTGGTATTAAGTCTGTTTTAATTAGAGAAACAACAGATTAGAAGATTCATAGTTAGGAGAAAGAGTCTGCTTGGAGAAGGGTGATATTTCTTTCTGGTGGATGTTATTTGGAGAGCCAGCATGCTAAAAATCCTGCCCCTGGTTCAAGCTAACATTCACTTACTCTCATCCTGACTATGCGAGAAGAATTTGCAAATCCAACTCTCAATCAACCTGTTTCATCCATATCATATGTTAATAAAGAAAGTTTAGTAGGTAATCACTCCATCAAATCTAACTTGTCCAGCATGTGTTGATGAAGGAAGTTACACATCCACTCAATCAAAATAACTTGTCCATATGTTGATAATTAAAGATTATTACATGCCTCTTTCTTTATCAACTCAGTATTAACCTGAGACAACAATATTGGACCAGAGGGATGATACCAGGGTTGATATGGAAAGGGACATGTGATGATCTATTTATCACATATTTTTATGCATAAATGTTTTGATATATGCACTAATTTTTTATCTTGAAACAAAATAATTCTAACATGTCTACACTCAAGAAATAAATGTAGACATACAGTTGAACATCACTGGCTCGAACACTGTGGATGGGTAGAACTCGTTTTAATTTTCATACTTGATCTAACTAAATAAAACAGTTAAATTTACAAGGCCAGACTTGAACTTACCTGTAAAATCAATCAAAATCTGTCAAATGGTTAATTGATCAGCACAGCATATTGTTTCAGGACAGGTGTGACACTGATGGACAATCATTAGATAATTGTTTACTGTCATATAATTAGTGCAGACCGATGATTAACTAAATCTTTTGTTATTGATTTGGTTCATTTCTGTTGTTTAAACAAAAACATATTTGACATGCAGAAAAGAACTCATTACTATTAAATATGTGATATAAGAAGTTACAATGTAAATCTGTTGCATATTTTTATTTCAATAACATTCCATTAAAACTTTGTGACATTTTAAACATGTACATATTTAAATATGAAGCATGATAATATACAACAAGTCGTCATTCCTAATAATTACTGTAAATTCAGAAAAAATTGTGATGTTTTTATTACTGAGAATAATGCCACAGGATGCAAATCGCAATAATTAGAACTCACATTTGGAATTTTGCCAGTTGTTTTCTGTTACACGATTAATTAAATCCCAAATTAAAACTCACAGTATCACCACCAACGCAACTTTCACAATTATAAATGCACACAATAATTTCTGAATTAACAGTATCTAAATATAATCACTATAAATCAAACAATTTCAAAATTGGCAATTACAGGTAATCCCCCTGTTTAAATGTTCACATATTTGGATTAAAAAAGCCATAGGCTCCCAAGAGCCTATATTGTTCAACTGACAATGACACCACATTGGTTTTAGTTGTTCTCTACTTTCAACAACCATCATTGATGGTCAGTTTTAAAGGTAGAGGAAGCGAAAGTATCCACATAGAACCGCCAACCTTCAGCAGTTAACTTCCATATTTATTTAACATTGGTTATTTTGTAATTTTTAACTCCACACTGGTATATTAATGGACAAAAATTTTGCACCACCCTAGTGCCATCCATCAAAGACAGCTGCAACTGGCTCAGTTACTTCAGACAGAAAGATTTTATAATAGATTTTCCATGGAGTCCCATGTTAATGAAGTTTGGCTGGGTTGGTCATCTTGGCCAATAGTGGGATGATTGGTCCAGTAAAAAAAAATTTAAGCTTATAACTAATTGCAATAGAAGATTATTTAGTGCTCAATTATACTGTGTGTTCAAAACACACAGAGAAAAAGGTTAAATGAAATCAAAACATGAGATATAAAAAATCAGAAAAGGAGGGATAACTAGGCAAAAGTCATATTATATACTGATTGAATGCAAAGGTTTATAATTTGAGGTAGTAATTTGCTCTTTTTTGATTATTTCAAGTACCATGTTGCTGATGGCATGTACATATTCAAGTACCATGTTGCTGATGGCATGTACATATTCATACAATTATGAGTAGTATTTTATTGATACATTTGTGATTTCAGAAAATACTTATTTTCTTGCAATGTGTTCTTTAAAAAAAAATGACAATCTTTATAACACTTATTTATCAATATTTTTATCTGGTTGAGGAATTCTTTTAAAACAAAAAAAGAAGACTTACTGGTACTTTTTTTCATACACACTGAAATTGCTTAACTTGACATATACTGAGAAAAAATAGCTACATATATTTGTATATATTATTTATTACATCAAATTACTAAAACTACTTTGTATCTTGAAAAAATATAAAAGTACATTTAAAATTTTAAATTCCTGTTTAATTTATGATGACATAGTTCTATACTAGCAATTTGTTTAACATATAAAACAGTTATAATTTGGCAGCAAATGTTATGAATATTTCATGGAGTTATCTCCCCTTATAGATTCTTGTGGCTCTAAGTATTTTTACCTTCGTAATTTTGGTCAATATATTTTTCCATATGATCCCATATTAAATATTGATATAAATATGTGTTTATAGATTCTGTTGCAATTAGTTTTAGGTTATTGTCAATTTGTTCTACATTAACTGAACTACATCAAAAGACTATTCCATTTCTTTTATTATGTAAATCTTCAAGCTCCCATCTTCTAAATTCACTGCTACAATAGACCTATCAGAGGAAGAACATTTACGAGTCAACAGCATTGTAGCAAATTTCATACAGTGTATATCATTCTGTTACCCTCCTTCATAAACATTGCCACAGGCATTTCGTGTTAAGTCTTGTGTTACTATTTGATATTTTTGGGAAATTTTCTAAGCTCATGATGTTTTGTAAGTATTGAGACAGCTTTTACCTATGACCTCAAGGATTCATTCATAACATCTTTCTTCCCACTACATGCTGCATAGGACTTGATAAATAAATCTTTGAAGATTTGGTTTTATTTCTGTAAATACAAACTGCTTAATGTTGATGCAAATATTTTACAGCGCTATGAATTCATTTAAACTAGAAATCTCAATAATTTGAAGGTTTTAAAATTTTATTTCAAGAATCTTGAAATAACTCTCTGCCAATTCTCCTTGTTGGGTGAAGTGCCTAGCTAAGGTATGTAAATACCAGAGCTTAAACAAGATCTATGTCACACACAATTCCAAAAAAATATAGCTTTACAAATTATGAAGCAAAATGAGTTATGCCCCCTTTTACATGAAAATTGAAAAATGCACTTGGTGCCAGCCAAATGAACTTGTTAATACATTTTCAGCCTCCAGCAATGTCTTTGTTTTTCTGGGTATTTAAACACTTAGGTGTCCATCATCAGCGCATCAACAGCACTCTGGGCTTCCAATCCCATCATGCTTTGTACTTCTGGTGCTAAGTTTCCATGGTTACTTGATTCTCTTTCATGGTATTCTTTAACTTCTTTATCATAGCGTTCCTTCTCATGTTCATACATGTCGTAATACACCTAAAAAACAAGATTGTTTACATTATAAACACCATAGCAACGATAATAAAAACATATTATATACAGAGTGTGTAGGTAACTTTGAAAAGGTCTCACTATACGGTTGGACGTTTTCCATTGAACTCAATGTTTAAAAAGCAATGTTCAAGGAATGGGCCTGAACATATAGGGGTACCGATGCACACATGTTATACCTTGTTGGAAAGGAAATAATGTAGCGCAAAAGTGGTTTCCAGTCACTACTCTATTTCTATGTCGAGGATGCCAATATTCTCTATTTTTCACTAGACCAGTTTCAATGAGATGAAGACCAGTAATTATCTAGACTGGATACTACTGACACCGGTGATACTAGATCACTGGGACAGTCAAACAAGATTAAAGCAAGATTAGCAAGCTAATCTTGAATAAACAGGGCTTTTGGTTTGCAAGATTAGAACTCTAATCTTGAAAGGAACAAGCTTTAATTATAATTTGATATTCAAGCACTGATTTAGTATTTATTCCTTATCACTTTAAATTGGGCAAGGGAAATAATTACTTCTCCAAATTCAATATCAAACTATTTCCAACAAATACTAACAATAAAATAGTCGAGGGGAAAAATATCTATTCTTTAACAATCGAGTCCATGAACAATACACACAGCTTCTCTCGTGCGCTTAATAGAGCATCATATACATGAGCACTACCATTGAAGGAAAACACTCCAATAAGAGGTAGAAAAACGCATCAACCACAACCAAGAAGTGAGATCAAGTGAAGAAGTACCAGCTGTCTTGAAGAGAATAGGGTCTATCTAACAATCAATAAGCCTCCTGTATGGACAGACAAGAGTGTCTAATATCTTATGAGATAGTCAATGGAACCATACAACTCTGGACAACTAAGAACGAACAATGGGACATTGGAGATAACTCTAATAAAAAGTAAACTACATGTATATACATGTATGTTTAATTGTTTTCAAATAAACACAACAAATTATACATGTTCTTCTTGTAACTTGTATTATATATATTCAAGATTTTACTCTGAATATTCTGGAAAACACAGAAATTCAGGAAACTTACCATCTTATGTATTTAATGCCTTTTTATTCCATTTAACCAGGGGTTTCAAACTTGATTGAATATCTTCTCTACAGTGTCATGAAAACAATGACCTGCAGGATACTTTTACAAGAATGAATGAAAAATGTGAAGTTTTTAAGTTTTTCTCTGATCTACAGTACAGGAAAACCAGGATATCCCTATGTCCAATACTTAACAATTCTTAACTAAACTATGAAAATGGCAAAGGGCTGGGGTCATAACTTTATTCACATAATAACTTCAAAAATTAAAATCAAATAACTAAAATGGCTCTTAATTTTGCACTGACCTAAATCATAAAAATGATTTAGAACTGTCAGAAAAAATCCAAACTTCTACTTTCGACAGTCTTATCCAACCGGATAAAAGTGACTGAAACTTTAACCAATTAGGCTAAAATGACATAGAAAAAAATATCCAAATGTAAAATCTTATCTTTAACACTTCACAAAAATCAAAGTAAAAATATACTAATTAACTGACCTAAAATCATCTACGTGAACGATTGGGCGTTTCCTATTTATACCTCGTCGAACCAACAAGACAACCACCGGTTTTTCCTAACAACAAACGGGGGTAACGGTGGGTTTCATCGGGTAAACCCCGAGAATCTAGTGCTGATGATTAACTGGATTTTTGCTTGAACTTTTAATTTTTACAAAAATTGTAACTAACTTTTGCTCTTGTAT
>JAULBM010340690.1:0-12596 GCA_032357055.1 Geukensia granosissima
AAATAATGCAAAAAATTATGTAGTAAAATATATAATTTTAATCTTCAAATTTAACAATTTCAATCCACATAAACATAAACTGATTTATTCTTAAATTGAACAACTTTTAGAACATTCTTGGAAGAACATTTATCTACATGTTAGTCCAAAAAATATTTACTATCGTCATATTTTAAAATGACCATGTAAGTAATTATATGTTAAATCTAGTTTTTATGTACAAAATATTATCATTTGATGAATATAAAGTCTGTATACCATGTATACCGGTAAATGTTTCTCTCCTATGAATATTTCAGTGCACACTGGTAATCCGTTAAAATGAATGAATAATATGTCCAAGCTAATGATAGTTCATGGCAGGGAATTGTACTTGAAATTTATAAGAATATAACTGTATACATCTGAAAATACTGTCACAATCACACAACTCGACATCTTCAACATACACAAAAAATAATTTGTCTTCCATAGTTACAGTTTATCACTAATTAAAACATAAATTGGCATGCTTTCATCTTCCTTTAAAAATCAGCAATTTCTCCAATTTTTCTTTGAACAGAAGGGGAGTCCAGCAATCAGAAAAAATCAGCATCTGCAATTAAATAATTTTTTGAAAATATTACAAAACGAAAATTCAAGTCTGACTTATTAATAAAAATCCAGTAAATACAATTTAAATAAAAAGTTCTATGCAAACGAAAAGCTTTCAAACGAAGGATAATATACAATTTTCATGATTGTTGTAAAATAATACCTGTTAATAGAAGCACTTATCTGCTTGACAAAGTTAAAGTTAAATATTAACAGCTGGTAAATCTTAATTTAATAATCCCGTCATACCCACAATTTTATAGAAATATGTGTTTACTTACAATTTCCCTGTCCTTTATTATGTATAGTGTACAACTCTCTCAGTTATTTTTTCTGCAACTTTAGCAGGTTTACAATTGTTTTCCTGTAAAAATGTATCTGCAGACCAACAGTTACCTCAACCCTGAAATAAACATATAGGTAATTAACAAATTAATTTTAACATCGTCTCCATAATTTATTTAATATATCTCAGTCATTAAAATTCAATTGGTCATTAAATCTTGGTCTCAATGTCCCAATTCCGATGGCCCTTTACTCCCCCAATACGCGTATATCTAAACTTTAACCAGATGCGCATGACAGGTTTTTAGAAAATTAACCCTCTACTGCACACACTTCAACACATTCCCGTAGCCAGGGGGGTTCGAGGGGTTCGTCCCCCCTGAAAACCAATAAGCACTATTAATCTCCCAATTCAGACTAAAGTTTGACTATTAAAGTCTCAATGACGGGACTTCCTGAGATGAAAAAAGGCTAGATTGCAGGATTTTGCACCAAAACAACAGACCCCGGCCGTGAAGATCGCTTCGCGAGGTGATCGAACACCCCCCCAACCCCACTTGAAAATTTCTGGCCACGGACATGCAACTAGTAAGTGAAGTGTATGATCTTGATTATAAAATTTGTATAGAAGAAATGAACGATTTTTATTTTAATTGAAACAAAAGTGATACATTTTCATCTGATTTTCTATTGAAATATATAGTGAATTAATATTCACCAGGACGTCAAATCATTTTATAGCATCAACTTTTTCATGTTTATGTATTAAATGTAAAGCTTTTTGATCTAAAATTCTTATTAAATTCAGCAAGCATCTATTCACTAACTCCACTACAAGTCACCAAGATTAGCCTAGAAGACTTCACTCATACTTGTAATGAATACCAAGATCATAGCTGCTTATTTAGTTCCAAAGTATTTTTTACTTTTTACTTTCAATGGTCAGTAATGTAAAACTAGTGTAATCCGCCACATTTAACATGCTAAAACTCAGAATAACTGTTCGTTTACTATTTATTGTTTATTATAATTATTTTGATTATCATTCAACATTTCAAGTTATAGCTTTTTAATACTATTAAGTGCTTGTCACAAGAAATGGGATTCCGCATTTGTTGAAGGCTTGTTGAGACCTCCAGATGTGGTCATACACATATCTTTCCTTTTTCCATAACTACATGTATCAGCAAAAATTCAACAATATTGCCTTCCCTATCAACTTTTATATTAAATTAAGTCCATACAAATAATACAGAAAATCACAGGCGCTTTGAGCATAGGCCCTTAATGCCCTCCATTTTCAGTATTATTTTGTGATTGTGCAAAAATATAGCATAACTGAAAGAAAAAATATTGCTGGTAACTAGGTCTTTATAATCATTAATTCGTTTTATATATGAGCGCACAATGATCATAATTTACGGTCAAAAACGTATTAACAACGAACAAAATGTAAATAAAATCAATTAGCCATATATCTGCCAAGTATCTTACAAAACTATAAACATAGTGTCTTTGTATTCAAAATTACTGTAATATGCTTAATTGACACACAATGTAAATATTCTGATTTATTCTGGTGTGTGCATTTTGCACAAGGAAATGGATTTATATAAGCTTTAAAATATAGCTCGTTTCCGAATGATTTTTCGTAATTGTTGCGCATGTCATTCATTTTTAAATTATTATATATTTTTTACACTATAACATAAACACTTACTAATATTTTGATGATATGCTCGTTTTCACTTCTTCTGCAAAGATGGCGACTATAAAGTGTGCCACGCTGACTCCGCACATGGTTCTTTGTGCTGATGGCGGGAACAACGGGAGACCGTAACACGATATTTCTTATCAGATAATTTACTAGGCAGATTAGTAGAATCTACCATTCATTTAAGTAATTTGATTAATTACTAGACACTGCCAGAGATTTACTAGCTAAACTAGTAGGATTTACTAGTTATTTCTTTCAGTGTACGTTTAAACATAAGTAAATATTTGTGATACTTGATTCTATTTTCTACTGTTATCCACCCTAGTTGTTTGAATAATTGTTGTGATGGTGCAAGTTGATTAGCATCAAGAATAATTCTAGCTGCTCTTTTTGTAATTTTAAAATTCTCAAGTTCTCATTGTTGCAACCACTCCAAACTGTGCATCAGTAATCTATAAGTGGAAGAATATAACCACCGTAAAAAGTTTTCTGGATTTAAAAATTTATTAATTTTAGAAAGTAAATAAATTCTAGATCAGTTGGTTGAACATATTTGATTAACCTGAGGAGTCCTACTAAGTGTATCCGAGGGGCATAATCAACCATTCTACAGAAAAATAATGCAACCATTCTACAGAAAAATAATGCATATACAAAATTTGAGTTTTGTAATGTTTGCATCAGGGACATAGATTCTGTCACATACATCCCTGTTTGCATTGCTCCTGATTTTTTTTTCTATCCCAACTAATATTGCAGTCAAAACGAGTTTTCCCTTTACATTGTTTAAATGATTTAATGTCACAGTTAGCGTGTTTACTTATTATTTTAGCAGTTTTTAGATGGACAAGAATCTAGTTAAATAATATAGAAAGAAGCGTTAATTTAGTGACAATTAAGGATACAGGCGTATAACACATATTCCCGTGTCCCGTCTTGAAAATGGCTGAAATATTACCCGTTGGACGTAAAAGCAGAAATCAATCAATGAATTATATTCCTGTTTATTAAATATTAATATAAAATTAGTTAAATAAATATTCGTTTGTTAAACGTTGTTCGTTACTGACTATTAATGTTTTTAAAATTAAGTTAATATTTTCCATCCGTTCGTAATCACTAAACATGGCTGTTTCGAAAGCTTATATTGCGATATAGATTTTCTGAAAATGGAAAAAATCAGATCAAGATTAATAAAGGAAATGGCTTTGTTATGAATTGTTAGCAACTACTGCGCTCCAGTTACAAACTCGAATGTACTTTACTTGTAACATTTTTTTGGATTTTTATCAGGAATGCAAAGTCAAAAATAAAATCCTACACATCTACCGACATTTTATCATCATGGGACCTAAATACACGATTATATTATTCATGAGCGTAGGAGTAGACGTGGAAAGTGGGTGTGATCGCACCGTTTTCTTTTTGCAAACGGAAAAAAAGTTATTTAGTAGGATTACAGATGTAATTTTTACTTTAATTGAATATTTATCTGTTCATACATTTAATTTTAAAAAAATTAATATCTGCACACGACCCCATCCACCCAACCTTAGAAAATAGTTCTTTTTGAGAAAATCCAAGCTACGACACGCCCTGTTAATATGATCATTCTACTGAGTTCTGTAGACTTGAACAGCCATGCGGATATGAAATGTCTTTGTTAACTTAAAAGGCTAAATACTATTTCAAAACCTAGAATTTTTGGCGCTGTCGTTATATTTCGCAGTACCATATACAAATGCATTACATGGGCGACTAATTCGTATGTACGCCGCTTAAAGATTCACATTTACATTTTGTTGGCGAAGGTCTGCACGGCGGTATATTTGTGCTTCACACATATTAACTTAAAAAACCGCTCTAAATCTTATTGCTAAATTGTTCAGGAGCTGTCTTAATTCAAAGGTGCAGGGTGCCATTTTGATACATATTTATACTCAAAACACCAGTTTTTTTAGTAAATATTTACATATTGTAATATATTTTATGGTTCTAATGCTAGTGGAGAGATGCAGTTCCATAAAATCTATATTTATAGCAAATCAATTTCATCATTTTTATTCAACCTTGGATACTTGTTATTGGAAACCGCAGGGTCGATGCCTCTGCTGGGGGTATTCACAAGAGCTCAGTTGTCAGATTTTCCAGCCGTGAAATATTTCAAATAAAATTAAATAAAGAAATATGCTACATATGTTTAAATTCTAAAACATCGTGAATACGAAACGTATTGCACTTAGTAGTTGTCCCTACCGTCCGTTTATGCTTCACATTCCGTTTTGCTTGGTTCTCGAATTTACTATATTCTTATGTTACTGATGAGAGATAACTCGTTGTACAGGTAAAGCATGTCATATTTCACCACATTTATTCAATATTGGAAAACTTGTACATGTATTTTGAAACCGCCGTGTCGATAATTCTGCTGGTGGGCCAAAGGTCCCGAGAGCATTCATCTGCCAATTTTGAGACTTGCCTGACATGACATTTATCTATATTTATAATATAATGTATATATTATAATATATATAAGGTTTAACAGAAATATGCTGCATTTGTTCAAATTTAACTGCACTGAAATAGCAGAAATGCGCCGAAACGTTTTGCATTTCGCAGTTGTCCCTACTGACGAATTTAGCTTTCTTAACGATTTTTAATATTTTTTTTTTTGGGGGGGGGTGGGTTTGAGTACTTCTTTGACTATGTTTGGATCTTGGGCTTCCTATGTTTTTGCTACCGATGAGACGTAACTTGTCGAAATGTACATATTTCATATCAAATATTGACCACCATATTTATTCAACATTTGTAAACTTGTATTTTATTACCTTTAACGGCTTATATATATTCGAAATCTTATTTTGAATCTTAGGATGTTTTATCTGTATATATGTTGTATAAAAATAGGAGATGTGGCATGCATGTCCATGAGACAGAAATCCTCCAAAGGACAGTCAAATTTTCTCCAGGCACAATTGATATTTCAAGGTTTTCGAGGATTGGTTTTGGTTTAGGAACTGTTCTTGATTGATTGATTGGTTGATTGATTGAATTGTGCTTTACTCCCAGCGGCAAATATTTCATGCATATTCAGGACGAGAGCATATAAATGATGAGTGATGATTAATGAATTCTGTTTTGTACTAGGCCGACACGCTGAGCCAGACCTTTAACGTGCTAGCTCACGAAAGCAACAGTCCGCAGGAAGACATGCCATTTTACCCAGACACATTATTGACATCTGACTCTGGGCCTACCAGTCTTTGATCTAAATGCAGCGTGCCTAGCGGAAAAGCAGCGAATTTCAGTTTTAATGTCTTTGGTTTGACCCGACTGGGGATCGAACCCACGAGCTTCTGCACTCGAGTAGAGCACGCAAACCATTAAACTGCCAAGGCGGTCGAACTGTTCTTGATTGGTTGATTAACTGGTTGCTGCTTAACATCCAGCGGGACATATTTCAGCCATAATCAGGACGGGAACAAGTCAACAAACAATAAACCATTGTGTAGACTGTCAATAGGGGGTCGGTAAACAGGAGACTTTAATACTGTCACTGGAAAATAAAGGGGTTGAATAGGGTTTGAAAAATTTTGCCTTGTAACTGACCGCAAACTGAAATTAAAAGAGATGGGATAGGGGCTGAAAATTTAGCCTTGTAACTGGCCGCCAACTGACCACTCAAAATAATCTGTTCAAGTGGTCTTTAAAGTTCTTAGAACGTGACATTTTCTTATCGTCTCCCTTCGCATGGATTTTGAATTTATGCATCACACCCCTTTTTGGAAGACTTCTGGCTACAAGACCTAGATACCTAGTGCCTATTATTTCGGCGGCAATACTTTGCGACGGGAGTATTTATACATTTCACTCGAAGTAACGGACGACCCTTTAGCAGCGGCTCTACCCAAAGGCGGAGAATCCGAACGGCCTATTTTTATATCACGGCCGCTCTCGGGCCTGTTCTTGGTTGGGTATGTTTGGTAATATTTAAGGCCATTTTACCAACAGAAATCAGATTTTCTTTTAAAGCGGCTGTAAACTAATTGCACTTTCTCAATTCTATTTTCGTCGTTACTTTCCATCGTTCTCACATTCATTTCTCATGTGCTTATTTTGCCCTCCAACCAAAAAGCCTTCTTACCCCGCCTCATGCTGGCGCTGTAACTCTTTGTATGGGAGCAACGGGAGCAGCAAGAAAATTCAAGCAAAAAACAACACGCGTACTTCTGTGAAAGGAGGAGGACTGCAAGCAATAGTGGGATTGTGGAGAGGAGCAGGTGCGGGTGAGGAAGTGATATTAGCATATATGTGTAGTGTGACCACATTGGAAAGTAACGAGGACAGCAAGAGTAGAGGAATGAAATGGAAAAATAAATGCAAACACAAAATTGTACTACTGTTGAAGGAGAAAGACTTAAGATCAGCAGTAAGACTTTCTTTTTTGGAAAGAGGTAAGTACATGAGTATAGTGTTAGCGTGTTAGAGGGGAGCAGCAGCGACAGTAGCAAAGGGGCAAGGGAAATCAGAATTCAATAGAAAAGATTGAAAAATACATCTAAAAAATTACTTCAGCAGCAGTAGTTTAAGTAGTATAGTGAGTAATGTCTCAATTGTTTACTGTCCTTCATTTTCTTGTTTAAGATTTAAAATGTTGTTGTTGTGTACAGATTCTTAAAACATCTTTTAACAGTTATGACATGCGGTCTAGAAAGTGAATAACAAGTTCAACCACGCTTCATTTAGAGCCTGTTGCCATTCAATGTTTGTCTTTTTATTCCTTGTTCCAAGTTAATATGATTGATTGATTCCCGGTAAGTTTTTTTTAATGGGGGTGCTTTATTTGTATGATATACAAAGCTAATATGGACTCCCTTCGAATTGGTGAAAGGTTCACAATGATTTGTGTGATAATGTCAAATTAGTTGGTTCAGTACATTGTTGCATAGTATTTTCGACGACTCTTAAAAATATTGTTTTAAATAAAACTTCGCCATCGAATTTCTAAATTTCCGAAAAGGCTTTTATATGCGTCAAATATTTAGTATATCTTTCTTATGGTCTGTTATGGGGGTTTGTGTCTTGTACTTACTTAAAAGGATTTGTCTTTATTTCTTCTTGTATAGAGTTCGTTTATGTCATGCTAAACCTTCTTTGAGAAAATATTTTTTTCTTACGAAAAGGAAAGCAAAATATTTTTTTCCTTTCATGCGGAGCAGAAATAATTATAATCTGCCGTTTCACTGTCTCATAGGTTAACACTACTCAAACTCAGCATTGCATTTTTTTCTAGTATGCGGCATGTTTTTTTCAACTAATAATACAAAGTGAACTAGTTCGAAAAAATTCTTAGAGCAGCCCTACCACCACCATCAGATAATACAATGGTTGTAGCCTTAAACTCTAATCTAAATGTCTTATTCATTAAATTAGTAAAATATAGAACTCTTCTTTATGAAAGCCTTGTAGAGTTTTCTTGATGTTGGACTTTCATCATCTATTGTGAGGTTACTTAATATTTTCTTCATATCTGCTTGTGCGCTGTTTATATTTCAGAATTTTTATGACAGGTTCATAGACAAATAATGTAAACGTTACAGTAACATATCATGAATTAATATATGTAGGTTTTATCATCGCAGAAAAACAAAATATAAATATCTGATTAAGTTAAAATAGATTAAAGATAAAAAAGATAGCTCCACAACACTTAAAACGATATGCATGTAATAATGATTGACGAATTAATCACAATTTGATTGATGTATGATTGGAACAATATTCTAATACATATCTTGTTAATCAAATTTTTGTGAAATGTTACATATACCTGAAAATTGTGTTAAAGAAACTATTATAATTGCAACGTGTTTTAACGATGGTATAACTGTAACATGAGATACAACCTATCGTACTCGGTTCTTTTCTGTGTTAATCAGCTAAAGTTATGACTTAATAAACCAGAAAAGGTTATTTCATCAAATTTAAACTTGTTGTTGTAAAAAATAAAATTTTAAAAGCCGCTCAGTAAATCACCTAAAAAGCTCTGTTATTTATAAAAATACTTAGGTAACAAACATGTGGCATATTTGATGGCTTAAAATTCTCATGCTTAATACAAACAGGAACGTACCTGATACAAACACTGACTCGTTTAAAACGAAATTCATAAAAAATATTCTATACACGGAAAATATTCAAAATGCGTTACATATCACAATTCTGAAGAACAAGGTAAGTATTTCGTTCATTTTCCACGATTCATTTTTTAAATTGTCAAGTCCTTAAATTACTTATTTGACATTAAAATATTTTCTCAACGATTTATAGTTTTGTCACACACAAAATTATTGTTTTACGCATAAAAGTTAGCAAAAGTTCAAATTAACGATTAAGGTAATCACAAGTAATAATTATGAATGTAATTTTCTTGTCTAACTGACAAATTAATCTATGTTTCGTAGAGGTTAATCAATTTCTACAAGATAATATGAACCGAAGTGGGGTTAGACAAGGAAGTCCAATGTAGCATGCTTTCTTTTCAGATGGATTTGATATTATATTTAGCCACCTATCAGTGTAAATGACACATGTACATATCAATTAGTAAATGTCTGAAAGATTGTTTTTTCATATACTGACATGTTTTTCGAATTATCCTAGAAATAACGCAAATAATAATAATAAATTGTCAACATTTTTTTTCTTTGTTGTGTTTGTTTAGTTATAGAAGATTTTAAAAACTGGACTTAATGAACTTGAATTTAATCCGTTTTTCTATGGAATGGTAAGACTTTTTTATTTCCCCATTTTATATTGCAATGATATAATCTTCATATTGTCATTCAAGATGGTAAAGTAGTATTAAATAATTCTATGTATTCTACTTTTTCTTCATAATAATAATAATAATAATAATAATAATAATAATAATAAATAATATGCAAAGAAACAATGTATAATGGTTTAATATTTTACGCTTGCGATGGAGACTTCAAATATGGGTAATTAAACAGAATGATGTTGAATGTATCATTTTAAAGCTTTTTATTTACAGGAATTCGCCCTTTATGTTGTGTTCGTTGTCATGACAAATGTTGCATACTTGAATGCCCAAGGTATGTAAAAATATAGTAATTGAACAAATTTACGTTTATATCAAAGTAGTTACTGTGTGTTACTACCGATATGATTAAGTGATTAATGTGCTGATTGACAAGTCGCGCTTTGATGTTAAGTATAACAATTGATATCTTATAAGCCTAAATAAGCTTAAATAAATAAAGTTAACTTCTATAGCTGAAATGTATATAATATATGGTTCCTCATAAATGAACCGATTATTTTTTAATTACATAAGGTTGTTTAAGAAATCCTATTGATATATAAAACATCATCCTAATGAACGAGAAAAAAAAACATTTCACCGCTGCCGTCGCAATTTCAAGGGATTTGATATCACAAAATCATATACTGTTCGAAAATTGAAAAAAATCTAAGGATCGAAAAAATAACATTCTTTATTATTATGTGCTGAGCAGATTGTCTAGATAACCAGTTTCAATGTAAGAGTGGTTCGTGCATCCCAAAAGAGTGGGTATGTGATAATGATCCCGATTGTGCTGACAGGTCAGACGAAGATTCGTGTGGTAAGTTCTCGGTAACCAAGTTTGGATTTTTGTTTCCTTTGAACTATGTTGTACCAACGTCCAACAAGACAGATCCCAAAACAATGAAATAGATATATAAACTTATAACCACAGGCGAAACTAAAACATAAAAAGAAATGTCTGACACACAAATCTCAAGTTCAAGAAAGACATAGTCTAAAAACTGATACATAAGAATATTTTAATATATGAAAAACTAAAACCTAAAAATTAAAAGAGCTCAACGTGTCGGTCTAGTACAAAGCAGGGTTCATTCATCATCATCATTCATTCATTCAAAGAAAAACGAGCAGCACACTATTGCTTTACAGGAAAATGATCTGTTTTCATCTGAGAAACTGACATATATAGCCGCCAATGAGATCGTCGTGACCTTAAACCTTTTGGAGTAACGACTTTAGTTGAGGAGTAACAAATCCTTATTTAAGTTGTTGTAGTGTCAGCATCACAGTTCATTCATAAAGTTACCGTAGTGTAAACTATAAGCTTTATACTTTTGTACTTTCTTCAATAATTGACTTCGCAGATTTAACTCATTCTGAAATGCTTCTTTTATTTTTCATTGTTCTCTAAAAAATCTACCAACCATTTGAAATTGAATTTCCAATATATGGAAGGCGGCACACGATATTCATGGATTTTGAATGAAGTTTTTTCTTTCAGCTGGTAAATTTTAGTGATCAGCTTTTTACATTATCAATTACAATTAATCATGACATTTTAAATTGTAGATACCAACGCAGATGATAACAGTAGCTGTCCCGAAAACACCTTCCAGTGTAATAATGGTGTCTGTATCAACAATGACTTCATTTGTGATGGCGACTATGATTGTCTAGAAGGCGAAGACGAACAATGTGGTATGTAATTATCAAGTAAAATGTTGGGACATAAATCATGAGGCTCAGCACTGAGCCTGTATCGCTCACCAGGGATGAAAGCCATAGTGGTCATGTGTTATGTTTAAGTTTAATCGAAACAAGTAGAAGTAAATCCAGAAAAACACTTTACACGCAGTTAAATTTGATTTTTGAATATTTTTATAAACTTATGTAAGATATGGACCGTGTCTTTCTGGCATATATTGCACATTCTTTAAAAATTAGGAGCCGATTTTGCATATATTCCTTTCAGATTTAACTCGAATTGCTTAGTAGTTATGATTCAATTATAGTGGTTTTAAAAGACGATTTCTTATATACTGGCAAATAATTGCTTGTTGGCAACGTGTTTTCTTTTATCAGAGCAAATTGAGTAATTTTGGGGCCATTTTTTTTCTGATAAGCTCATACTAAAAAATCTATTTCTTGTAAACCGCTTGTCCAAATATAATAATGTTTGACAGGAGGCAACTATTGACGGTCCTTTACGAAGTTGTTTTCGGACTAAAACATGGCCGCCATAAAAGATTCTGATCGGCTGACAATCAATAATGACAAATGGAATAATATTTGACAGGAAACCTCCATGGGAATTCTTAAGATTTATCAAAATTCAAAATCATGATCGTCATTTATTGTCTTTTTTTTGCCCAGCGTCAGGTGAGCGATACAGGCTCAGTATCTGAAACTCTATTTTAAATGCATACCACCCTGTTAGAGCAGGCCAGGTTAACATGTAAACTGTTGTATTAAAGCCAATGGATTGTGTCAGTTTTACACTTTGGGCATAAATATGTCTGATAAATAAATACGAAAACATGGAAAACTCTCAGATAAATATTAAAAAACAAGGAACAACACGGGACATCTATAACTTTGGCATATAAAAAAAAATCATCAAATTTATTCAACATTGGTAAACCACTGGTTCGGTGCCTCTGCTGGCGGACCAGAGATCTCAAGGGTATTCACCAGCCTAGTTTTCAGACTTGTTTGTCATTCATTTCACCACATATTATTTTACAAAAATTTTCAGTTTTAAATTCTAAACGCCGGAAATAAATGAGAAGGATTAATTCCTTGTATTGCACATGCTTAATTTGTCTGCTAATTTGTTTTTTCCTATATGATTATCATTTTACACTGTTTGGATCTCAGCCTACCATTGTTTTGGTTCTTATGGCATCGACGAGAGACTACTCCTTGAAATTGCCCATAAAGTATAGCAAAATTCACCAGTGATAGTCATTGTATTGTTTATCCTCTGATGAAAAAGTTAGTTAGTTATCATTCCTGTGTACTTTAAAATTTCACATTCGGTTATGTATTAGGGTTAGAGGATTTATATAAACCGATTGTTAATAAAATTGGTTGTGTTGGAGGGTTAGACAAGATACATAACCAATCAGCTAATAATTGAACTTCCCAAAACAAATGAAATATCTC
>JAULBM010340701.1:0-12596 GCA_032357055.1 Geukensia granosissima
AATTCATTTGCACAACCACCCATACAATTTCATTCTCTGAGACAACAACCACCCGTAGAAATGTATTTACTTCAACAACCACCCCCCACATAAAAAAAGATAAAGTGCCGTCCAACCCTCCCGTACAGTTTTTGCTGGAATAGCCCTTATCTGAAAGCACTTGTTTTGAACACTTTTACGAATGTTCACAAGGAGTCATAAGAGTTAACACCAGTCCTTATTCCTAGAAAACGTATGCAAGTTTCAATCAATGGTAACACTGATAACTTCTTGTACAAATGTAACCTTCACCAGGAAGACAGTCCCATGACTATAACACAACACAAATGTAAAGGCAACGAATATAAATGTAAACATTTCAATGTGTTATCTCAACAATCTTAAATTTAACTGTTGAAATATTTTTTTTTAATTTTGAGATTTCTAGAAAAACTTGAAATGAATTTCTCCATTTTTAACATCTTTTAAATTTGAAAGATCCGCATTGATGGTGAGATATAGCTTGAAACATTATGAATAAAAATGACTATGAAGAAGTTGATAAGGGTCCAGTACATGTATAGTTTTGCATCAAATACAAAAAATAAGTTTTTCTCACCAATTATTCGTAAAGTAGCACTTCCATAACTTTGAACATATCTATCTTGTCCATTGACATCAAATATTACATTCCCAGTCTGACAGGTGATACTGCAGGAGTCGCCTGGCTTCTGGACATTTTTTACGGTCAGTTCAGTTTTGTCTGTGCTCAACTGGTATTTCTGGGAAGGACTACTTCCAACTGAAATACATAAATGCATTTAATTGTATAGAAAAAAAGTGGTGTACTCTGAAAGGCCGTGGATCACTTGCTGTTTTATTCCCCTGTTGATTGGGTTGGAGAAGTTTGATTGGCTCTTATTGAGAACAATATTGTGGTCACATTTTTTAGGGAAGCTGGAAAGAATCACTGACCTCAATCAGGTAAATAAATGACTTTCATCAGATGCAAGACATACTGTGAGCAAAACTCACAAAGGATACCCCCGCTCCCCTATCACTTAAGTTAAATTATCTGCCCTTGGAATAAAGCACGATGAATGATCTTCCCATATGCAAATCTACACATTGTGTCTAAGCTTCATGTAAAGTTTCATTGAAATCCGTTGCAATGTTAACCCATAACAATAACGACATCCACTGGATAACAAGTTACTGGCTTGGGACAGGCACATACCCAGTATATGTGGCAGGGACAAACATGTTTGTGAGAACTCAACCCTCCCCCTAACCTGATATTACTGGGTTATAGACAATCTATTTCCACAATAATTCTGCTCACAATTATAATTCGTCTTCAAAAGGATGATGTCAAAGTCATTTCAGTTGGAGCAACCCGGTATTTCTCAACATATACATTATAATTTTAATTTATAATTTTAAATCTCTTTTTAAAGTTAAAAACCTTGATGATCTCAAATACACAACACTATGTAGACATCTTTGTGCTTGAAGATCTTTGCAGGTAATTCTATGCAATCCATATTTAAATAATTCTCCTATTTCAGTTAAACACTTTAAAGTAGATACCACAGACAAATTTTCAGGATTTTTTGTTATACTGACCTCTGCCATTACTAGGATTTCCTCCTGGTAGATGTGATCTGAATTCTTCCTTAACTATACCCATCTTGTTCTGGGAACAGGTTGTACCCTACACACAGTAAAGATGTGCACAGTTATTGAGTAAATTTGTTATTTGACAAATAAACAATCAATGTAATAACACTAATAAGCTTGTCATTTGAAGTGAGAAATTTCAACCCTATCTTTAAAATTTTGTTTCCTATCTTCTTATAAGATAGTGGTCATCTTGTTGATCGTTTCATTTACAGGATTTTAATAGTTTTGTTTTCTCACCATAAAAATATAAGCAAGCAGGAATTCTGGGTACCCATTTAACCAGTTTATTACTGTGTCTATACCAAATCAAGTGATGGAGATCATATGTTGCATGTTTGTTTCTATATATTTGTACAGGTTGTGCTGGTGGGTGGTGCTATTTGTTCTAGTGTTTGGTATTTTTTAGTGGTGCTATTTGTTCTAGTGTTTGGTATTTTTAGTGGTGTTATTTGTTCTAGTGTTTGGTATTTTTTAGTGGTGTTATTTGTTCTAGTGTTTGGTATTTTTTGTGGTGTTATTTGTTCTAGTGTTTGGTATTTTTAAGTGGTGTTATTTGTTCTAGTGTTTGGTATTTTTAAGTGGTGTTATTTGTTCTAGTGTTTGGTATTTTTTACCATTCTAGTCATTAAAATTATTTACAATTTTGAATTTAAGTTACAACTAAGGTGCTTCACAACCACTGGAAGATGTGATGAGAAAATGAACAAGTAAACACTATAGAAATGTGTGAAAACTGATATATAATGGATACAGTTACTGACCTCTTCAGTCATGACAACTTGATAAAAGTGCAAGGAGATACAACACAAAGAGTTTGGAAATTAGGTTACTGCCCCTTTTTACCCATAATATATCTGACGGATATGTGTATGCATTGACACTTGCCGTAATTTTGTTTCTTCATATTTTTATACGTTATTTATGTAAATGCTATATGTTATTCTTCATATTTTTATACGTTATTTATGTAAATGCTATATGTTGGCTTACCATTGGCTGTTGGCAATCCTCATTAAAGAAGGTTACTCCTTCAAACACATTACAACATAATGAAATGAGCAATACTTGTACAAAATTGGTAAACATGAATTAGAAATTAATACGTAAAGTAGGGCTATTCCTTAGAAAAATGTATGGGACAGTTGGAAAACACTTAATATGCATAATACATGATTGATGGGATATGGAAAAGTTTTTGCATTACAATATCCTCATTTCTATTTATAATTATACGAAAGTGGGTCTATAAAAAAATGCATTTTGACCTTCCCATACTTAACTTCTTTAAAGAAACCAAATTGAAATTAAATAAATCATAAATGAATTAATTCCATATCATGTTAAAAAGTATGTGTCTATACCATCAATTTGATTTATTCCAGTGTCTTTGTTTATTTCCTTACCTTGCCAGAAACAACAATTTGTCTTTTTCCAGTTGGGCATGCAATCATAAACCAGTCTGTTTCAAATTTCTCTGGTAAGGCTGTCATCCATTCTGACTGCATCAACTGTCAATGTCAAATATTCAAGATGAACAAGTGTGCCAAATTTTCTATTTTTTTCCCAAATGTGTTTCCATTAAGTCACAATTATATTTACTTACAATTTTTATGTTCAAATTTCGGTGTAAATAAAACCTGAGGCTCCATGAAGCCTGTAAATGCTCACCTGGCAAAAAGTGGTATTCTGTGCTACACTGTATTATCATGACATCAATTTATATTAAAAAGTGGTATTCTGTGCTAAACTGTGTATTATCATGAAATCAATTTATATTAAACTAAGTTGAATCATCCATCAAGAAGCTCTGATCTGCAAATGATTCACAAATTAAATACAGGACAAATTACATGGAACAATCACGCTTGCAAAGTACTCACTCATTTCATTTGATTTAGTGGTTCTTGACATGAAGATTTTCAAAATTTGGACCTATCAGATCTCATGATTTGCCCTTGTGCCCATGATGAATTTTCAATCAATATCATATCTGGTAAGGACAAAATTTGCCTAACATTTCTGCCAACTGTGGTTAAATTCAGTTCAGTGGTTTCAGGAAAGAAAAAGAAAACATGGATTTCCATAGCTGGCATAGGGTCCAATATTAATCTAAGTTGCATGATGGTGGCCAAACTGAGTTTCTGATCTGCAAATAATTCACAAGTTTAGTAAATGACAAATTAACAATAATTCTTATGGGAACAATTCAATCCACATAGGAGTTCTAAAAAGAGGTTTTTTAAAATTTGGATCAATCAGAGCACAGCATTTCCCTAGGGCCATTTTGAATTTCTGATTCATATCAAAACCACAAATCTGGTAAAGTACCATCTAACTAAAATTTCTGCCAACTTAACTAAAAATATGTTCTGTGATTTTATTCAAAGAAGTGTAAACCTGATATTCCCATAAGGTCAAATTTAATATTAACTGGTGTTATGTTATAATTAATTGACCAATTGATGCAAAGCTTAGGACATGACAACTTTACAATCTTTCCTGCAAAGTCACAGTTTAAAAAAGGTCTTTGAATTTCCCACCATATCAAAACAGAAATCTAGTAAAGGACCATCTGTCTTACATTTCTGCCATAAGTTTAAATCAGTTCATGAAATTCTCACAGTATCAAAAGTTATATCATGGCAGCCATCTTGGATTTCTGATTTGCAAATGATTCAGAAGTTTAGCATAGGACAACCTTACAATCATTCCTGCAAAGTCACAATTCAATCCACCTATCAGTTTCTGACAAGATTTTTAAAAACAATGACCAATCAGAATTCAGAACACAAAATTTGCTGTTGCCTTCCCATGTTACATGTGTTTTCAGACCTGTGCTAAATTCATAAATCTGGTAAAGTGCCATCTCTCTCTATTCAGTGGTTTCAAAGAAAGTTCACAATGTAAAAGCTTAACAGAGAACAACACAGAAAATCAATAACACAAATTGATAACAAAAACTCACATGGCACTTTGGGCCAGGTGAGTTAAAAATGTGGGTTTTTTTAGATTACACATAAGAACAGGTAATAAATTGATAAATTTACCAGTAATAAATTTATGGTGACCCATCTTCAAAATGGTATCAGAAAATGAATTTTAAATTTTTTACTGCCTTATAATTCCATACTTTATTTTCAATAAAATCTCAAATGAGTCTGTAAAAATCCACCTGTCTCCTCAATGTTTATTACGTAAACTAGCTTAATTGGTTGAACACAGAAATGGTTATGTTTGTGTATTTCTAATAGGGTTAAAAGCTAAACTATGTGGTCAACAAGATTAAGGACCCAGTAAGAGCAGCCATGCTATGCTTAACCAGATTGATTGATGCCAAAGATATAGTTTTTGGTAGACACCACAGGCAGAACATCAAATTTGGTTTTACAAAATGTCATTATTTATTTCCCATAGACAACAGTAATTCATTAGGTCGATGTTTAACAGCCATCATTAGCTGATCGATGTATATCAAAATAAGAACAGCTTAATGACAGCTTATAAAATATGATGAGCATTTTCATCTGCCTAGACATTTTTCTGTTTATAAAGAATATCGCAAGCAATTTAACCAGTGTCATACTTCCTTATATTATCTATTTCAATACTTTTGTTTCAAAATCCAAAATTGAATTGATTTTGAATAACTGTACCATGCATGTGACCACACATTTTGACATGACAATATTACTAGTGGATCATGACCTATCATTCCTGAAAACAATTGTTTTCCCTTGTTACTATGGGATCAATTCTTATTAGTTGTCTGTTACACAGTTTTCCTGGGGCAAATGTTTTTATTACATTTATTTATACTCATTGTATTGTCTCTTGATCTTTGATGTTGTTTCCATGGTAAAGAACAGCAAAGAAGCAACCTGATTTTTGTTTTTTTTTAAATTACAAGACATATTTTTTAAGTACTTGAATCATGTCAATTTTTGTCAATAATTGTGTGCTTGTGATATATATAGCAAGGTAATGTGTATCCTATACTTTCAAACAATGTTGGTGAATTTTTTTGTATGATTTTTAACAACTGGTTATTTATGCATTTAAAATATTGTCCAATTCAATGTTCTTGTATCTTTCCTGCCGTCTCTGTTGTCCATATTATTTGAAATTCTTACATGTAAAAAACAAACTCAAAATGTGTGTCAAAATATAAGATTTTTTTCCAGATGTCACATATATTCTATCTTTATTAATTTTAAAATATGTTTCACTGAACTAAGTCTCTCATGTTTTGGGCTACTATTTCCTTATCTAAGACCAAAATCTGAAAGCGGAATTTCAAAAGATTTAACTTTCTTACCAGCAATAGGATTTGGTGTTCTATCATGTCATTGTTTGTCCTTGGCTCATATAAAAATTGATTGTTTTTGTGAAAATTGGTTCAAAAATCAATTTTTTTCCTTATCTGGTATCACCAAACTGCTGACATATGAACTAGAGGCTCAGGAGGCTGAGCCTGTATCGCTCACCTGCCTTTTGGCAAAGAAGTTTCGTAGGAGAAGATTTTTTAATGAATCAACCAATCAGAAACAAGATTTGTCTGGTGTCCTTGTTTTTTCCCCATTGGGATGAAATGGGAAAACTTCCATGGATGCTCTTCATTAAATATTAAGCAATTTCACCAAGCAATTTCAGAAGATCAGAAACAAGAATTATCTGTGGCGGCCATGTTTAGTTTCAGATCAAGACAAAATTAGGAAACTTTATAAAGTTATCTCCACGGATGCTCCAGTTCAAAAATAATCCATCTGGCCAAGCAATTTCAGAGAAGACTTTTAAATGTATCAACCAATAAGAAACATGAGTCATCTATCAGCTAATAAGAAGCAAGAAATGTCCATGGCGGCCATGTTTTTTGTACGATCTGGATGAAATGATGAAACTTTATAAAGGACCTTCCAAAGATGCTCCATACAAAATATTAATCCATTTGGCCCAGCAGTTTCAGAGAAGAAGATTTTTAATGTATCAGCTAATCAGACACAAGAATTGTCCATGACGTCAATGTTTGTTGATAGATCGGGACGAAATGATGGAAACTTTATAAAGGACTTTATATAGATGCTTCCTACCAAGTTAAGTTCCATTTGGCCCAGTGATTTCAGAGGAGAAGATTAAAATGTGAAAAGTTAACGGACGGACGACAGACGCTAAGTGATGACAAAAGCTCACATGGCCTTTGGCCAGGTGAGCTAAAAAAGGAATTTCAAGATACCAAAGGGGCAGACAGAAATCGTGAAGTCAGGAGACAGACAAGATCATAAATTACTCTTAAATCAAAAATCAAAAAACCAAAAATTATAATATCTTACAATGAATCTCTAGATAAAAAGGCAAACCCATTGCTGATGAATTATTAACAGCAGCAACAACTATAATGATGTAAAAGTCCACCAATTGTGGTTAAACTTAAAACTTATTTTTACATTTCAAAATACATTTGGGGAGAAACAAACAAGAATTTATATTAGCTGAAAGTGCTACACAATCTAAAATATTGTTGACAATAATTTATGCTATATCATAAGTAGCCTTCTGAATAGCGAGAATATGATGTAGTATGCAATTGTTGTACAAATGTAAATGTTAGATGAAAATATTACATAATGTTAATTCTGAAATTTTGGAGTATATAAAAATAACCATTTGCCTATCTAGCAAAGAAATAAAATCTACTTTTCCCTCCAAATTTGATTCATGTTAAAATTTTATTTTATCATTAGAGGTTCCTCATTTTTATAATGTAATATTTAATAAATGCCTTTATTCAATCTAGTTTTAGGTTTGTACAACTACAGAAAACATGATGTTGACAGCTGAGTTACATCCCCTGAAAATCTTACTTTACTCATCCTTGACCAATCAGTTATTTTGGTCATGTGACTACATCTAAGTTTAGTAATAAAAATTATTGAAGTCCATGCATCTAAATTAGTAGACATTTAAAGCACTTTGGAAAACAACAACAATGGTTACAATCTATGTGTGTACCACACACTGCATAATTTCTATCTTGCATTTCACTACATCAAAGTAAAAAATATCTGTATATATAATCTCCTGGTTCCTGGCAGTGATTTTTATTTCTAAATAATTCAAACTGAAATAAAAATTTAATACCAAAACATACATAAACTTGATTTTAAAAAAATCATTTTTATCCTTAAATCATGAACTAGAACAAACAAAACAATTAACCTTGAATTCTGTAGAGGAAAAGTGTGTTATTTACTAAGAACAATTATATTAAAACTTTAAAATATACCCTACATCTATAAATTAAAATAAATATATATACAACCTTTCATACTTTTAAATATATTAATATAAAGTTTCTATCTACAACTTGAACAAAATAAATAAAAAATTCATTCACACTGGTATCTGACATCTAAGGATACATTTCCTTTTATAAAATTTTATATTGCAAATTCACATACATACATTTAAATGTACCGCATTTTGTGACCATAAAATGTTTTCTTAATCCATATTTTCTGTCATTTGATATAATCCACCAATAACAAACATTGGTAATTCAATTTGTTCCTAACTTAAAAAATCCACACTTGCACCATGATTTTACTATACATGTGATGGCAAATTATAAACTTAAAGCTTTAACATTATTCATATCAAAATCATCCATATAAGCAACAAAGTTTATCATACTCATTATGCAAAATTCTACTACGATAAAGTCGGAGTGCATGTCTAATTTCTTAATGCATGAAGTGTCTAAAAAAACCATCATTATCCGTCAAAGGATTTTATCAGAGGGCTGATATGTCTGCATGCAATATACTTAAAAATTTGTATATTGAGATTTGAATTTCTTGATTAAGGAAAATGTGAATTGTTTACTGGAGGCCAAAAATAGCGCAGAATTAACATAAAGGGGAACACAAGATCACTTTAAAATGGAAGAAACCATGTCTGTTCCTTGATATTTACCCCATATTTTATGTTCAAGGTATGATATTATTCCACTGTATCAATATTGGAGATACAATGACTTTATCTAGTTGGTTGAGAAAGTACCACCGGACATTGATCAGAACAGTTTGTCTCCCTCTCAATATTATGTCCATTTGGTAGAAAAGGTTCATTGATGGTATAAACTTTGTTAAGGAGAAATATCAAAATTTCCATTTTATTTTGTCAGAAATTAGGTATTGTGGGATTAATCGTTAATTTGCTTACATAAGTGAAACCCTCTGGAAATAAAACCTTTTTCGGGTCAACAAATTTTCATATTTCACTTCTGTAAGGGAAATAAATGTATAATGATACACTTCATACAGTTGTAATAAAGGGACAATATAACAAAGATAAAATTTTATATTATTCTACAGAAACAGTTCATGATAAATGGCAAGAAAAACATTAAGTATTGTATCTCATACCTTTCATACCAAAAAAAAAACCATATAAATTTGTAGAAACGACTTTTTAAATAACTAGCAAAGAAAACAGTCCATTACTTGGGAAGGTTCATAATATTAATAAATAAGTGATGCTTTCTTGACCTTACAATTGTTTAGCAAAAATTTAACATAACACTAGAGTATATTCTGAGACAGTCAAACAATAAGAACATATCAAAATATATTTTATAAGTTTTCAATATTTTCTGTTAAATACAATTATTCTAATCAGTCCAATTAAGAAACATGTATTTAAAAAATTCAAAACCTCTTGCTTTTGTTTTAGTTAAAACAGCCAGGCTACTGTTTCACAAAGCACTACTAAAACTTATGTGCATGCAAATTCTTAAGAAATGTATATTGCTTACATAAACACAAGTCTGACAAATGTTTTGTGAAACTGCATCAGTTGATAAGTTGCTTTCCCCAATCAAGCTGGGTATTTTTTACACAAGTAGGACATTTTAAAACATACTTAGATCAAGTTTGTAGATATTTTAAGGGCATTTAATGTGTTATATAATTCTTTGGTAGATTTCAACTTAACTAAACCAACACTTAAATACTTGCAAAAAAGTTATTTACTGTGAGAATGGGGATAATACCATGATTTGGCATAAATGGGGAATTTTGATTAGTTATGGCCTGTATGTCCTAAATGATGCTGGTAAATTTTGTTTTCTTAAAATGTGGCCATCATTAATTCAAATCTTTTAAATTATCTTGTATTTTGTTTACTGACTATTTGTATTGTAAAAATAGAAAAATCATAATGCTTGAGTTTACATTAAGCTTTTAATTAAAATGCTTGCAAAAAGATCAGCTTAATATCAGTTAATTATATAATTAAATATGTTAATAAAATATCATTTCAAATAATATTTTATTTTAAGTAAACCCTGTTGACACAAATCAGATGTGTAATAATTGGTTTAAATCACAAACATTTCAAATGAACTTGTACTTAAATGTGTCACTATCAGCTTATGAAAGTGTTAAACTCAAGGAAATATTTAATATTTTTTTGTGTTTATTTCTGACACTTTATATTTAGGGACCAAACAGGCAAAAAACCAATATTTCCTAATTGATGGCAGTTTCTGATGAAGCACAAGCATCACATCTATAAATTCATGTTGTAGTGATTTTACTCCAGTTTTTGAAAAACTTTTTAAAAAAATGTAAAAATATTGCTTGGTGAGCTCACCCTGCTTCACAAAATGAGAATTAAATTTTAATGAAGTAGATAAAGTCTCCCATTTTCTCATTTGGATGAACATTGATTGTTGATAACAGATGTGATCTATACAAAAAGTACAGCCTGTAAAAGTATTATAGTGTCACAATTAAATAATGGCAGGGGTTTTGATAGGATGCAGTAAACAGTACCTGTCTTACCTCTTATACAGTATCATCTGAGACTCCAATGAATGATCATTAAGTTGTGTTAAAAGAATCATATATAAATTTGTTTTCATGGCCTGACCAAAAACTTCATGAAACCCCTGTAATTCTATAACAATTACATGAATTAAGCTGTATTTTACAAAATCTCATAACATTTCTTGCTATAAAATGTTATACAATAACATATATATATATATATGACTACTTCATGACTTTTTATCTTTAAAACCAGACTTCTGCAATATAACTTGGATGAACATCTTAAACTTGTCTTTTCAATCAAACAATACATCAGATTTTCAGGCAACTAAACCCAGTCTGTTGACCTTTGCAGATAAAAATGTGTGCAGTACAAAAACTATTGGCTTTGGACAGGTCTGAAGATCAAGTTCCTGAAATAAAAGTACATGCAAACTGTAGTAAAGTAAATATTTTTTTTGTACCATCTTTGGTTGTAAATTTTAGGAACAAAACGGGATGCTGTTCTGTCCTGAATTTGTATTTAATATATTTTTGTAGCACTTATGCCTCCATGTGTAAATTTGTTGTTATTCTTTCAAATTCTTTGATATTTAATCTTTTTTATTAAAAAAGAAACTTAAACTGTTAAATACAAAGGACTTGGTCTGCTCAACAAACAACATATTTTCCAAACATTGGTTTTAAAACTTGTATGATCATGACAATCTTTACTTAGACTTTTTTAATGAAAGCCTCTGCATATAGTATAGTCAAACTAGACCTTTTCCTGGGTTTGGAAAACTGAAAAGGCCCTTCATACTAAGGTAAAAATGCCACCCATGTGACTCATGTGTGGGAAATGTCATGGGTACAATTTCTATTGCAAAAGTTAAAGAATTTTTTTATGAATTTTGTTGAATCATATTTTGAAAATTTTATTACTTAATTTTGTCATAACTAATTAAGGTTAAAGCAAATAGGGAAATTTACTCGAGATAAAATTGTCAGATGTCACTAATGACTCAAAGTTATTCTTTTCTTGATTATTATTATTCAAGGCAGTTCATTTGAATACATCCCAAGAAATACGACTTTAGACCAACAGTACAGAAGGAACAAGTAGAACCTACAGAGTCATCTGATTCCAGTCACTTAGAATCTCCAGTAACCAGCTACTCTCAACCGTTACTGATTCACCAGACATACAAGGAACAGATTCCAGTACTCGCCGGATCAGAACTTAACCTTGTGGACTTTACAAAATTTTGGATCTTGACATTGTGAAATTTGGACATTACTTTATTCAGAAACTGTGACAATCTTTATTTAATAGTGCAATTTATATATTTTGGCTATTTTGGCAATTGTTGTTATTAAATTTGTTGAAACTTTATGTGTAGTATCTTTGCCACATTTTAACAAAGGAGTCTAACACAAACATGCATCCCGGGTCACAAGAGTCAAGCATACAGAGTTAATTCCCCTAATCTCATGCTCAACTGGCTCTTGGTGACAGAAATCACAATTGTGTAACATGCATGTTATGCATGTCACATGTGAGCATTTCTATGCCTGTCATATACATGTTACATTTGTTTCACATGTGACACATATGATGCATGTCACATGTTTGTCATTTTCTGTCTCATTCACATGCATATAACACGCATGTGCAGCACATGTGTTACATGTTTGGCATTTTTGCCAGTGTATAATATACAAATGAGTATTATCTACAACAAAATATTATAAATGCTAACATAAACATGAGAAATTGTGTCAATAGAAGAAGGATGCTCCTGCCACCCTGCAAGATAACAGAGATTCAATCAATATCTTAGTAATAAGGAGGTAGACATATGACAGACCTGAAAGGGGATGCACAATACAATTCACTTGAAAATGCTTCAGACTAAAGACCAAATCAATCCAACATACAAAAGTCGAGAAATATTTCACCAAAATTTTTGTACATCCAGACAAAGTTAAAATTTTATGCCCTGTCACTTAAAAGTTAAAAAAACTATCATACATTTTACTTTTAAGGGTTGATTGATTGATTGATTGAATGGTGCTTAACGTCCAGTGGCAAATATTTCATGCATATTCAGGACGAGAGCATAT